>CAXITT010000016.1:1243947-1263658 GCA_964033795.1 Lymnaea stagnalis | reverse complement strand
CCCCCCGCAAATTTATCCCTTAATTTTTTTAACAAAAAAATTTATTTTTGAAGTAATTTATTCGTCAATATTATATTACATGGATTGATAAGTGAACTTTAAAATATGCACAGAATGTTCACAATTTGTCATGGTGATGTCTCCGGTTGTGCAAAACCGACATGCGCATACTGCAATACTTTGAGGACAGTGAAATTAAAGAGGAAAAACTAAGTAGAATTGGTCGTTGTTGCAACCCGATTAACATTACCATTAAAAAAAAAAAAATAGACTAAATTCATTAGACCTTGAGAAGAAGGAAGTTTTTATGCTCCTGGGGTGAAATTCAAACTGAGCTATTATCAAAGACATTATTTCGGTATTATGTTGCCGTCTGCCTCAAAATATGGTAATTTCATTGACAAAATGTTTTGTGTAGCTAAAAAAAAACAATTACTCTTGAAGAAATTGCATCGAATGCTTTCTAGTTTCTACGTATAAAGAATGGATTCTATAACCCTGTACTTTGGCCATTATTGTGAATCATATGTACACAACAGAATACATTCTCGATCACAACTCATCAACAGCTGTGATGTCATGTGTGTTAAAACGTGGTGTGTGATAAAACATGGTGTATGGGAAGGTGGTGTGTGGTAAAACGTGGTGTATGGTAAAACATGGTGTGTGATAAAACGTGGTGTATGGTAAAACGGGGTGTGTGTGAAGGTGGTGTGTGGTAAAACGTGGTGTATGGTAAAACATGGTGTATGGTAAAACATGGTGTATGGTATAACGAGGTGTGTGGTAAAACATGGTGTATGGTAAAACGTGGTGAGTGATAAAGATAAAGGTGGTGTGTGGTAAAACGTGGTGTATGGTAAAACATGGTGTATGGTAAAACGTGGTGTATGGTATAACGTGGTGAGTGATAAAGGTGGTGTATGGTAAAACGTGGTGTATGATAAAACATGGTGTGTGGTGAAACGTGGTGTATGATAAAACTTGGTGTATGGTAAAACATGGTGTATTGTATAACGTGGTGTGTGATAAAGGTGGTGTGTGGTAAAACGTGGTGTATGGTAAAACATGATGTATGGTAAAACGTGGTGTGTGATAAAGGTGGTGTGTGGTAAAACGTGGTGTATGGTAAAACATGGTGTGTGGTAAAACGTGGTGTGTGGTAAAACGTGGTGTATGGTAAAACATGGTGAATTGTAAAACGTGGTGTATGGTAAAACATGGTGTGTGGTAATGGTGGTGTGTGGTAAAACGTGATGTGTGATTAACGTGACGTGTTAGGAAAACATGGTGCTTGGTAAAACGTTGTCTGTGGTAAAACGTGGTGCGTGGTGGGTAAGTTTTACCCAATACCAGCGTAAAAGTGTTCCATCTAGAGAGTAAATCAGCTCTTTAACAGCAAATTAACTATTGACACAACCAGGTTTTCAACCTGATCCATCATTATCCTCACTTTTTGCAGTCTTTTAAAAAAAAAAAGAAAAAATCCTTGAAATATTCTTTTGTCTTGACCCTGGTACAGAGAGCCGCCTCGGCTGACAGTAAGGCAAGTGTTGCAGGAGGGCAGCAGTTGGCGCGCGCATCGGGCGTGTGGCCGAGAGATCCCTCAGACGTGAGCCGGGATGTGGCTATCCATCAACGTCCACCGTCCCCCCGACCTGTCCACCCCACCGCCTCGTGGGCCTCTCAGCTACCGGTGCTGCATTTCTACTTTCACAGTCACACGCCAGGCCCTGGGGACAGACATACAGATTTTTAGACAAGGTAATCTGTTGGGGGATGCCGTGTGCTTTCGATATGTGGGGTGTGTGAGGGTCTAGTGGGGGAGGGGATTAATCTTCTGGGAATGGGGTGTGTGTGGCTAATGCGAAATGAGGTGTGGGGGGGGGGCTTGGAGTGAAAGTTGTATTCAGGGGCAGCGAATATTGTACTGATGTAAACAAAAAGATGGTTGGACTGAGTTAAATCTAAAGAGGATGAAAAGTCACCAAACTGTAAGTGGGAGCAAGTGCGGTGATGATATTTTGCATACAAAACAAAGGACGTGTCGGCTAAAAGCCTTCTAAATCAGACGGAAACATCAACAAACATAAACATCTTTGTATTAATGAAACAATACTTTACGTCTAACANTTTTTTTTTTTTTTTTTTTTTTTTTTTTTTTTTTTTTTTTTTTTTTTTTTTTTTTTTTTTTTTTTTTTTTTGGTTTACCTTTTAGATAATTGTTCGAAATTTAACAAAAAAAATATTTCGATTTTTGAAAAGTTTATTAACGTCTCCACACACGTCATGCTACAGAGCTGATGTCCGGCTAACTTATTAACCTAACGCAATCGTTATTGGCACACCCGCAGCTCCGTGGCCGCATGTGGCGCTTTCAAATGAATAGACGTCGATTTTTGTTTTTACTCATGTATAATGACATTCAGACCACGATTTTTTTTTTTTTAAATGGCTCCTCAATCAAAAAAGGTGGCCTTCCCCTGGCCAGAGAATAAGCTTTTATTATGAAAATGCCGTTGATCGTTGTCGATCCTACTCCCGAAATATGCTTCCATCTTTCTGATTCAGGTGCGAAAACAAGATGACATTTGCTTTAAACAAAGGACCCGTCAAGAGAGCACTTCTGGTCACAACAGTGTGTATCTAAATCTAACGTAGCCACATTAACACAATGAGTGAATAGGTTAGCTGCGATCAGAACACAGGCTAACTTAGCTATATTTACTGAATAGGTGTATGGGTTGGCTACTCTATCAAAACACACTTAACTTAGCCACATTCACTCATATACGTGTCTGGGTGAGCTACGATCAAGAACTCAGCTTAAATTAGCCACGTCGACTCAACGGGAGTATGGGTAAGTAACGTATAGCCACATAAAACTCAATATGTGCCTAGCTTAGCTACGACCAAAAAACCACAGCTTAACTTACCCACATCGACTCAATGGGTGTACAGGTTTGTAACTCAGTTACATTAACTCAATGGGCGGACAGGTTGGTTACAATCAAGTGGCAGAGAAGAAGAGTCGTCCGGGAACACATTCTGTGCCACTTTCTTTATACTTTACGTCAAATTACGTGAGTTCAATACCATCCAAAAGATCACAACGCTGAGACTGTGACCACAGGTAATGTTAATTTCTGTTGTAGGATTTGTTCAAATTCTATTGTTCCATTATTGTATTTCTAATTGCACACCATGTGAATCTATGCAGAGGCACAAGTCTCTATCATACTAGATTTAAAAAGAAATAACTGTTTTAGAAACAGAGATCCCTGCTTTGACTTGCCTCATTAACTCTACAAGCCCCACTTGTTATACCATTTGTGTCCATTGTATCATTTAATCCTAAAGTCATCATAGGAAATGTAGAGCAGCCTTTGAAATGTAAAAGGTTTAGGGAGAACAATGATATAAAGTGTTACAGAAACTGAAATAATTTATTTTTTTTTCTTTAAAATAAATATGCTTCCACTATTTTTTATCCTGTGTGAGAGTAGCTTTGGGGGATATGACGAGCACGAGACGTCTCCATACGTTATTTCTTCCACCACCATAAAAACCTGTAACCGGAAGTAGTTACTACATGTTTTAAGTGCACATTAATTTACGATTCAACGGTATAAATCTATAAAAACGGCACATCACAATTTCAGCTTCATGATTATTTAATGGTCGTAAAACTAAACTGAGCGAAGCTGATCGATGGATAAAACGCCATCCAGGCATGTGCGCTGTGACAGCCAATGAGTGTTCTCACGACACAACTTGAAAACTCTGGCAACCGTTATGAAGACCAAGTCAACTATTGAAAAAAAAAAAAAGTATTGTATACATACGGCAGATAACGCGGAACACGGTAAACTCTTATAAAACAAAAACTGCAGCATGATTTTTTTTTCTTCTAATTTATAAGATTAATACGATTTTGCTGCATCTTTAATCGTTTTTGATGGCATTTATTGAAATTCTTATTTTCTTTTCTATTTTTTAAAAATTTGTTTAGATCAAATAAAAATAGAAACCAATTTAAACATTTTCTTAAATCTCATATTAATTAACCTTGAATATGGCGAGAAAACTTCTAAACAATAGTTTCTAGCACGCAAACACGCCACCCATCGTCGTCTCGTCTAGACCACGAAGAAGAATCGTAGATTATTTTTTTCTTAAATTGCGAAACATTTCTTTCTTTTAAACTTTGTTTTCCAGACACCCCTCCCCCCCCCCCCCCCCCCCCCCCCCAACCCCTCACCCATCGTCGTCTCGTCTAGACCACGAAGAAGAATCGTAGATTATTTTTTTCTTAAATTGCGAAACATTTCTTTCTTTTAAACTTTGTTTTCCCGACCCCCCCCCCCCCCCCCCCCCCCCCCAACCGAACCCCAAATCGCAGTCAAGACAAAGGGACTGTCCAGAATACAACAGAAGCTCACAACATCAGGAATCACCCAAGAATGAAAAGAAGAAAAAAAATAAGATTAATCCAAGTCCATGGAATGCCGCGCACTGAGAAAACAACCCAACTCCCTTTGTTGTCTGCCAAGTGGAGATTCGACGTTTCAATACGACCGAAAAAAAGAAAAAAAATTTACTCGTGCCGACGGTGAGGTAATGACAACGCCAGCAGCAGCACCAAACCACCACCACCACCTCCAGCAGCAGCCCGCAGAAGCTCGTGGTATGTCGATTGGAGTGCACTCGTAACACCCAGTCGATACCTGACTTGCTTACAGGGGCGGATTAATGTTACACTCTCTTGTTGGTCTACAGTGGGTAGCGCCCCCCCCCCCCTCGCCGTACCCCACCCCCTCGCGTTGTTGTCATTTGTTGTAAACGCCATGAAGACGGGGTAGAGAGTAAATAGTTTAATTTCACCGAATTTTGGGTTGGATCTTATCGGCAGAATGAGATTGTGGGGGGGGGGGGAGGGGAGGCAAGTTATCGTTGCAGAGGCGTTTCAGTTAATAAAATATGTTTTTACTACATTCGCTTCAGTCAATCAGTCAAGGAGAACATTTTGTTTTTGTTATACCTTATTATTTTAGATAGTGTTTATTTCATTTCTAAGTACGTGTGAACACTTTACAAGCATGGGATTGAGTTACAAAATGATATATTTTCTACATTCATTTTTTTAACATATTAATCTTCATACCTATTTATGGTGGCAAGATTATTTATTCCCAAATTTTGTAGGCCTCTCCCGTGCCCGTGATATAAGCTTTAAAGTGAAACCAAGACCTGGGCAGGTGAACTTTTTTTTTTTTGTCTGGGTACCGGGTCTGGGTATTTTGAGACCATACCCTAAACATCTTAATTCGAGTCCTGGGTTTGATGATTCAGGAGGTATCTAAAGAAAACGAGAAATGAGGTCCACCCAACCCAATAGAACCAGAAAAGATGGGGAGAAAAAACATAGTTGACAGCTTCATATCAATAATGGCATGTAACTCAAACCCGTGAGCGTAACAAAAATATATTTTTAAAAATGGAGTCGAGCTGCGGTGCAAGCGTGAGTGCTGCTGGTTTGTGGTAGTTTTCATTTCCCCTATACAAATGAAAAAAAAAAAATTATGTATAGCGATAATTATTATTATTTTGGTTAATAATTTATTATTTTTTTTAAATTAGCGGACATGGCTCTATTTCACTGGTCGGGTCGTGGTATTATCCGGCTTTGTAACGCTCGGCGATTTCCGGGTGTCAGGGGCAGCGCCAGGCTCAAACATACAGTCAAAACGTATCAATCTTAACAAACAATTAACCCATCTTTCATCTCCCATAGAATCCGACAACGCAATGCGTCCATTCTCCCACGAACCAAATGATGAACATCGTGCGTTATTCCCTTGCCGAACCATTTTTAATTTGTCAGTTGCTGGGTGAGTTAAAAAGTGTTGAGATTCTATAATCGATCATCGATTTCTGTTCCTCTGCCTGTTCCGGGAAAGGAGAGGAAAAGGAGGAGGGTGGTTTGTGCTGTACACCACCTTCCATTTAACACCACGTCTGTAATGATCCGTGGGCCGGCACGACCCCCCACCCCCCACCAGACTTTTCCTCCCATCCCCAGTCGGTCTTTATTAAATACACCCTTCTGGTGATACAGGTCTTTATTAAATACAGCCTTCTGGTGATACAGGTCTTTATTAAATACAGCCTTCTGGTGATACTACACGTTTGCCTTTAAGCACTGTTTGAGTTACAGTGATCCGTCCCGTGACCAGGTGAACACGGTGTGCCAACCAACGGTGGATCGAATCTTGACCGGTGTTTAAGGGATCGTTGGACGTCCACGCGACAGGTGGCGCAACTGAGACGTTTGCATGTGTATTCTGTATTCCCATAATCTAAGCTTAAACTGTAATGTTTTATTAACACAAAATTGTTTTTGCCTCGTTAATGTAAGGACATCTACAAAAGGGGAGCTACCATGATAATTAAACTTAACTTAAATTCGCCCCCAACAGAACTCTTCCCCCCACCCCCCACCCCCTCCAATCTCGTATTAAAAGAAGGATAATAGTAAACATCACCGACGTTGAACGATGATGACATCATTACAGCTACGTCAGTATCATCTGCGTCAGCAATCATCTTGGAAAATGGAGGCAGCAATTTCGAACAGTAAACTTTTGATTTTGGGTTTTCAAAATGTTATCCGTATTCTAAGCCTTACCCCCCCCCCTCCCCCTGTTATAAACACAACACCACTACAGCCCGATCTTAAATGATTGCTTCAATTTAAAAGAATTTTCAAACACCTCCCCTTTCTCCCTACAATGCCCACCATCCCACCCCATCCCACCCGGAGCTTCACTCAAAATTTCCCGCGTTCAAAGGATTTCCCTCAAGCCGATACCCCCCCCACCCCACACACACACCCCACTGTCAGTCTACAACGATGGCCAGCCTCCAGCCGTTGTTAGCCGGACTCAGGGTTGCATTATTGATAGTCTTTAATGGTGGCTTGAAATCCTCGGAGTCTTGGGACCACTAAACTCATTTCATTGAAACTCTGGGGCTGATGGCTGTCGGGGGTTTAATATTCAAAAGTTTAGACAATCTGCTTGAGTGAGATTGTTGGCTATTGTTTGCTGTTCTTTTTTCATTTTTTTTTTTTTTTTTTTTTTTTTTTTTTTTTTTTTTTTTTTTTTTTTTTCATTTTTTTTTTCCCCCTCCTTCTTCTTTCTATAACCGATCGATCTAAACATTTGTTGGCTTGAAATTATCTGGCTTAAAATACGGACCAAAGATACGGACCGAAAATACGGATTAAAAATATGGATTCCAAATACGGACCCCAAAAAATAAATAATAATAATAATAATAAACTCGCGAGAAAATGAACAAGAACAACGACTACAGGGTTAAATTTCAGTATGGAAATATAGGTTTAAAGCCAGAAGTTATAACCAAATGATAAATGTTACTTCGATCATGCCAAGGGTCTCTACCAAACTCATTAGCTTCTAACATTAAGCCTATTCAGCAGGCCAGGGCATAACATGGGCTGTAGCGCCACTGATGATGATGATATCAACCTCTTCAGACAAGGGTGAATGAAAAAAAAAGTGTAAAGTATATAATAAATTTACTTTTTCCTTGGAAAATGTTTCTATGCCTAAATTTTGCTATATACTTTTAGACATTTAAAAAAAAAAAAAATAACATGAACATTAACGCAGCTACTTCCTTGTCGAAACAACTACCACGATCGGATACTCTTTTAGGGCTCCGCATTTTGAAGGGACCATAAAGGGGAACAAAGCAGCATTTTAATCTATTTAAACAATTAAGAATAAGGTGACATAACCAAATTATGAATATGGTGGCATAACCAAATGGTGGCATAACCAAATTGTGGCATAACCAAATTGTGAACATGGTGACATAGCGAAATGGTGGCATGACTAAATTATGAATATGCTGACATCGCACAGTTCTGAATAATATGGTGGCATAGCCAAATGGTGGCAAAACCAAATTATGAATATGATGGCATGGCCGAATGGCGGCAAAACCAAATGATGACATAACCCCATTGTGAATATTGTGGCATAGCCAAATGCTGGCATAACCAATTTATGAATATGGTGGCATAACCAAATTATAAATAGGATGGCATAACTAAATTATGAATTTGGTGGCATAACCAAATTATGAATATGGTGGCATAACCAAATTAAGAATATGTGGCATAACCAAATTATGAATATGGTGGCATAACCAAATTATGAATAGGGTGGCATAACCAAATTATGAATAGGGTGGCATAACCAAATTATGAATAGGGTGCCATAACCAAATTATGAATAGGGTGGCATAACCAAATTATGAATAGGGTGGCATAACCAAATTATGAATAGGGTGGCATAACCAAATTATGAATAGGGTGGCATAACCAAAGTATGAATAGGGTAGCATAACCAATTTATGAATAGGGTTGCATAACCAAATTATAAATAGGGTGGCATAACCAAATTATGAATAGGGTGGCATAACCAAATTTGAATAGGGTGGCATAACCAAATTATGAATAGGGTGGCATAGCCATGAACTTCGTTCATTTGAAAGTAAAGTGCACTTTATCTTCTTAACATCGTTCAACTGAATTATAACAAGAAGATATATCAGTGGGCTTTTTTACGTCTTTTGTGTGGGTGTATGTGTGTGTGTGGGGGGGGGGGTGCTGTTTACGATGGACCTCCACATGGTCCTCCAAAGTTTAAATTGGCGTATAGCCTAATCAAGTCTTAATCCGAGGATTGCGACCACATAAAAAAGCTCCTTTAGAAAACGTGAAAATATCTTTTTCATTACAATGGTTGAAAAAAAATATATATTGGAGAGAAGACGTTTAGAGAGAGAGAGAGAGAGAGAGAGAGAGAGAAAGAGAGAGAAAGAGAGAGTGAGGGAAATCCCTAATTACGAAAATGAAACCCATGGAAAGAAAACAAGTACTCAAATCTTAGCAGACAATTTTTTTTCTCCCTCTAATGCTGCACGCCAAACAAGGACAATAAGTAGTTAACCCTCGGCGAATATCGTCCCCTACAGGCGCGCGTGCAACCAATTTCTTTCTCCGGTGAATGAGGTCTGGTCCAGGGATGTCAGCCCCTGAGCTCATCTCCCCTCCCAGAAGTTCTTTCACTCCACTTCCGTGCCTTGAATAGAGGGACGTGTCACCAGTGCATTCAGAGGGAAGGACCAGACGCGGGTACCGGCCATAATTCAGAATAATTCTCATTGGTTACTGTATCCGATATGATATTGTAACTTGCCTACGTTAATATTCCATGTTTTCCGTGGTGTGCTTAAAATATTCAATAATCTCGGGGGGGGGGGGGGGGGGTGTTGCGGTTTCACCATATAAAATCCTGCGACTGTGGTATCCAACAGCTCACTGTGGAGCTATTCCCCCTCACCCCACCCCACCCACACACACTATTTCATAAATCACAATTCTCACTCAAGTTGCCACTTTAGATTTCCAAAGAATCAAATAGCCAATTTTTTTTACTGCATGGATCGAACATGTTTTCAAATATTTGAAACTCCTCTTTTCATTTGTTGATTAAACAATCAGTGATGCATTGTTATGCACTATTTACACTTTCTCTTTTAGTTTCGATCTACAAGAGTCAAACTTGGCCTTCCTTTGTCCTATTGATTTTTTGTCCGAAGTCTTGTTTTCTTCCTCTCACGAACCCCTCTTAACCGCTGCCTTACGTAACGAGACTTTTATATGTGTTTTCCCATTCTGCATTCACTCATTTCAAACGTTTCTTTTAAATTATTGTTCTTTCCTGCGGTGGTCGCTATCAAAATGCTCAATGTCTACGAGTTGCGTCAAGTACTTTGATCGAACTCGCCGCCATCTGAGAGCGATGTCATCATTACATTTTTCAATCGGCTGCCCCTATCATCATCAGATTATCCATCGGCATCAAATACATTTTCAATGGGCACTGAGATTCTCCCAGCCCTCTGTGTGGCTCAAAGGTTCTCAAATGACGAGTTTCCCCCCCCCCCCCCCTTTCCCCCCCTTTTTCCCCCCAAAGGCTTGCAACACGGCCACTTGAGATTCCCTTTGGTAAACAAAACATAAAGATGAAAATTCCCACATTTGGCATCGGGGCTAAAACATCGGACCATGGGTTTCCTGGCCAGCCATTTGACTCCCTAGCACCCCCCCCCCCCCCCCCCCCCCCCCCCCCCCCCCCCCCCCCCCCCCCCCCCCCCACCCCCCCCCCCCCCACCCCCCCCCCCCCCCAAACCCACCTCCCCCAACCCCACCCTTTTCCCCACACGTTCAATACTGTTATTGAACGCGTCCAAAGACAAGGGGGAAACATCGACAATTAATGGAACGAGGCGTCAAGACCACTGTGAATTCCAGGACCGCGATGGTGGACGTTGTGTAAGAGTTGAGCTATTCTTTTAATTTTGGTCTTTGGGCTTTCGGTTAAGCGTAGGAATGCATCCAACTACATTTTGCAGTTTAGTTTCAAATTGAGAAATGACAAAAGAAAACACAACAAAAGTGACCTTAAAAATAGATATACATTTTAAAAAAAATAATTATTTTCCGTTTTCAATCTAGAGTTTGCATCATCCCTTAATGGCATTGACTGAGCATTGTTATTGTTGCCCCATTCAAGCCATTTATCATAAGCTGCCTTCCTAATCAAACTACCATCATTTATTATTTATGATGGGTTCCCTCTCTCATTCTCCCCACCCCACCCCCACCGCTCCATAAAATCGCCCTTCATTAGATTCCTAAGCTTCTTAACATAAAATAAGATATGTTCAACATTTCAGAGCAAGCGATTGCATAAGAATTATTTTCATTCTATCTTTCTATAATAAATGTTTTACTGTATTCCATACATGGTACACTTCCGAAAAGACAACATTTTTTAACAGAGTTGACCTCATGATACATCCGGTTTGTTCGTTTGAATCCAACGTGTTGCTAATTAATCTATCTTACACTGGTCAACATTTAAACCGTAACTGACTTAAAAGGCACTAATCGGTAGTATCCTAATCTGTAGTATCCTAATCTGTAGTATCTTAATCTATAGTATCTTAATCTATAGTACCTTAATCTGGAGTACACTAATCTGTAGAATATTAATCTGTAGTATCTTAATCTCTAGTATCTTAATCTGTAGTATCTTAATTTGTAGCATCATCTGTAGTATCTTAATCTCTAGTATCTTAATCTGTAGTATCTTAATTTGTGGCATCCTAATTTGTAGTATCCTAATCTGCAGTATCATAATCTCTAGTATCCTAATCTGTATTACTATAATATGTAGTATCTTGGCGTGCTGAATACGAATATAAAAAGATGACCTGTTTAAAACAACTTGTTGCTGGGTGATGCGATGCAAGTATGTAATGCTATTCAGCTAGAGTCTACAAACATTCTTGGGAATGTTATGGCAGAAAACTACATTGAACTAGTAGAAGACATGATGAAGCAGAATCAGAAACTTGGTTGCAATATGTCTCCAAAGATCCATTTCCTTCCTTCCCATCTCGATTTCTTCCCTGACAACTGTGGTATGTTTAGCGATGAGCACGGCGAACATTTTCATCTAGATATCACAGGACTGGAACACAGATACCAGCTGGCTGACTACTGCTGGACACAATGGTCCACTACAATGCTGGCTGACTACTGCTGGACACAATGGTCCACTACAATGCTGGCTGAGTACTGCTGGGCACAATGGTCTACTACAATGATGGTCGACTACTGCTGGGCACAATGATTCACCACAATACTGGCTGACTACTGCTGGACAAATGGTCCACTATAATGCTGTCTGACTACTGCTGGACAGAATCGTCCACTATAATGCTGGCTGACTACTGCTGGACACTCCCCAGAGATGTTCCCGAACAGCTGTCCTAGAGACAGGCGAAAATATCTATTAGTAGGCCTATTTCTATTGGTAAGCATTTCGTGATGTAAACATTAATTTATTGCAGGTGACAAAAAGAAGAAGAAAAAAAAACCAGCCCCTTTTGCAATTCGACCGCCATATTCTTTCTAAGCACATAACATTTCTAACAAATCAAATGACTAATTTTATTTCAGTGACATGAGTTTTGTAAAAATGTGTTGCCCAGTGCTGTTTAGCGCACTTAGGGTGCGAACATAATGCGACTCGTGACCTCAGGTGCGCAATCAGATCATCAAAACTGTTGCGTAAAAAAGGATGAGAAAATGACTGAATTCTAAGCCGTTAGACTTCATTCTCTAGGCCCGTGATGCCTACCAATAGGTCTAACTCCTTACCCATAGTGGTATGTTACATTTCTACTGGGAGGTGAGTGCAAGAGGTCTCTTGAGATGGTCTTATCTATAGAGACAGGTTACCGGAAATTTGATCGAAAGAAATTTCGTCGACGGTAAATTGATCGACGGTAATTTGATCGAACGGAAATTTCTTCGAATCTTTTTTTCAGTCCACACGTCAAAATTTTCGGTATATTTCTTTTTGAACGCACTATACTGTATAGTAAAACAAAATAATGCGTTCAAAAAGAAACTTGAAGCAAGATTTTAACGTAAAAACTGAAAAATTGATTCGACCAAATTTCCGTTCGATCAAATTACCGTCGATCAATTTACCGTCGACGAAATTTCTTTCGATCAAATTTCCGGATACGATAGAGACACGATCTAAGACTTCATATAATGATGCGGGAAATGATAAATTATTTCTTTCAGAGACGTTTGGAATAATCGTGATATAGAAGCTAATAACATAACCAGTGATCATAAATTAATAAGAAGGGATTTATAGTATTTGTAAGCACTATTTTAAAAAAAAGAAAACAAATAACCTTATAATAATCCAATCTTTAAAGGCCTAAAGTTGCAAATAAACACACTGTGAAGCAATCTGCATCTTTACACATTTAAAAGACTCAATGGTGTTTATATAATATATATATATATACATACATACATATTTAATACGAAAATTATGATCGCCTAACCAAAAACTGTTAGATGCCTGCGAGAAAGCCTCCAACGGAATGTCCATGTTCTTATTTTTTATTATTATTTTTTTAATTAATTTTTTATTATTATTATTTATTTTATTTTATTTATTTATTTATTTATTTTGGGAGGGGGTGGGGGTTCGGTAAAAAACAAACTATGGAAAAGGGAAGGAGGGAAAAAAAACCTAATGCCAAAGATGAAATTATAATAAGGATTATCTGGCATGAGAAAAGGCTGCACAAGGAGAGAGCAAGATGAGCGGCCGGATTTCCTCCCCGCAGCACAATCAATGGTTTCAAGGGGAAGAAAAGAGCGCTCTGTAAGACGCCGAGGTGGTCATATCAAGCTTCTTAGATTTATCTAAGCTGCTGGAAATACTCAAAAAGCTCAGGAGGACATGGACAAATGAAAGCGCGACCAGTTTTGATATTCGATACAAACGGATCTTAGTCGGACGGGCTGTGGTAGATAAAAAAAAAAACAGCAACAAAAGACACACACACAACCCGGGAATGTCTTTTTGGGAATTCCCGTTTCTTGGTTGGATGCATATTTAAGATGGTTCTGTTTGGCGCAACGGAGAAACATTGCATCGCTGTCTAGGGAAAATGTTCAACCTTTCAGTCCCTATTGGTGGGATTTTTTTTTCTTAAAAATGTCTTCACCACCATCCAGCTATTACATCCACTTCCCACCACCCCTCCCACCATTGCATCCAGTTCCCAACATCCTGCCAGCATTTCATCCACATCCGAATAAAAATTTAATGTGTATACGACCGTTTTTCGTAACACTGACGGACTCGTGGTTGGTAGTATCAATAATTTAAACAGGAAAAAGAAAAAAAAAAGAAGTCTCTTTCCTCATCTACCCCACCAGCGGCAAACTAAAACCTCTGGTTGTAACCTACGAGTCTATTTGTTTAACCAGCGTATATTCCAGTGCATCTCTTCCGTTTGAAAACCTCTCGTACTTTGATGAAAGAAAAATCCATTACAGAGCGTCAATCAACATATAGCTTACCACGTTAATTACACCAAGCACTACATCTACCATTACCAGCGTCCGGAGTATCTTAGCTATACGGTCGAAGAAAGAAATTGCGCAACAACCGGAAAGAAAGAAAAAAAAAAACACTGCCAGTCGTAAACCTGTACATTTCTGAACCACCGTCGAGTTAGCGCGCGCCTTTTTTTTTTTCTCTTCAGAGGAAGTACGTCACTGCGAGTTGTTGGGAAGAGTAAACGGTTAAAAGCCAATACTATTCTAGCAGCTGAAAGGCGGGGCCCAAGTCGTCAATATTTCTCGCCTGCTCCGGTTTCACTCCATTGATTTATCATGTGCATAGTAGTATGTACAGACCCGGGCCTGGAAGCGACCCGCCGGGGTTAAGGGGAGGTTGGGGGAAGGGGACGGTTGGTATCAAGTAAAAACAGTCGTCGACAGATAATGGTGGACATGGGCGGGCAGGGGGTGGGGATGGGCTGGATCAAGGTGAGCAGAGATGGGATGGGGTGGGCTGGATCGAGGTGCAAAAAGATTGGGATGGGGTGGGGTGGATCAAGGTGAGCAGAGATTGGGATGGGGTGGGCTGGATCAAGGTGGAAAGAGATTGGGATGGGGTGGGGTGGATCAAGGTGAGCTGAGATGGGATGGGGTGGGCTGGATCAAGGTGAGCAGAGATGGGATGGGGTGGGCTGGATCAAGGTGGAAAGAGAGTGGGATGGGGTGGGGTGGTGGTGGATCAAGGTGAGCTGAGATGGGATGGGGTGGGCTGGATCAAGGTGAGCAGATATGGGATGGGGTGGGCTGGATCAAGGTGGAAAGAGATTGGGATGGGGTGGGGTGGATCAAGGTGAGCTGAGATGGGATAGGGTGGGCTGGATCAATATTGGAAAGAGATTGGGATGGGATGGGCTAAATCAATAGTGGAAAGAGATTTGAATGGGATGGGGTGGGCTGGATCAAGTCGAACAAGGATGACTCGACATGATTTAATTTCAATGAGACCCTAAGCGTATCACATCGAGTGTACTTTCTTTCCGAGGACCTCAAGATGTAAGAGATGAAGAAGAAGTAAGTTCACAATTAAAACAGACAAGTATGATCTTTTGAGAGAGTTGACAATAGATACAAAGTAAAAAATATATATATATAATTTATTTAGAGAGAGTTTATAATAATCATGATCTAAAAATGATATTTCATTTGTTCTAAACATGAAACTTCATTTGTATAAAACATGATATTTCATTCGTTCTAGAGTAGACATGATATTTCATATGTTTAAAACATGATACTTCCTATGTTCAAAGATTGATATTTCATGTGTTCAAAACACGATAATTCCTTTTTTCTAAACATGATATTTCATATGTTCTGAGCATGATATTTCATTTGGAATGAGTTACCAGTCGTCACATCCTGAATAAAAACTTTGATATTAAATGAACAAAATGACAGTATATCTTGATTAGGTAAAGTTTGTTGAAATTACAATATTATACTGGAAACACTAGGTTCGTACATTTTTTTTGTATATAAGTACATGAGTAAGTGTAAGACTTGATATGCATTTCTCATTATTGTATGTATTTTACGTAGCTTTTTTAAAATGAATTTAGTAAAGTTGCAGTAATCCAGATGATTATTGGTTGGTTCTTTAACAATAGGATCTATTAGGTCTATTGACTAATTTTGATCATTTGGGATAAGTTTGACTCATTGGTCTCGGTAGACCCGCTTAAAATGATCGCCTGGAGACACGTCGATAAAACAGTACTCTAAAATAAACAAACTTTTTTTTTTTTTTTTAAATGACTCGATTAAGTGGAATACCAATATGGAATATGGGGTCCTCTTCTAGACACAGAATCGGAGTTGCTGATAGGAAAATATTATGTCAAACCTATCGGACCCATGAGAAATCCTGATATTTTGGACCTGAATTGGGAAAAGTTGCAGATTGGATATTGCAAATATTTTTGAGAACTTTAGAAAAAAACATTCTTACAATAGTTTGTTGTTGTCGTTTTTGGTTTTTGTATTTTTTTGCCATAAAAAAAACAAAAAACTTAATGCAAGACTATCCAGGATGTAATTGGTTTCGTTTTCCATCGACAGGTCTAACTGCCCATTAAGCAAGTTACACAAAAATGGAGAGACAAGAGGGGTAGCCGGGAGTTTGGGGGCGCCCGACCGGTCCCGGCTCTGAACGCCCCTCGCGAAGACCCCAAAAGACACAGAAGACACAATAAAACAAAAGCCAGACATGGTGTAGGAAGTGGAAGAGGAAAATGCCACCATCAAGAAAGAATCGGACTGGCTGGACCTCACCGCGCCCCCCCCCCCCCCCCCCCATATCTTTCTGTGGATCTGCCAAAATCTGACAATGAACAGAGGAAAAGGTTAGTCTCAAACTAATGATGTAACCGGGGTGTGGTAATGACAGGGGTATCATACACTGTCAGCTATAAAGATGTACCATAAATGGGCTGCCCAGATTCCGGAAAGGAAACGTAGACTGGAAGAAAAACTGGATCAAATTGTATCAAACAAAGATGGCGCCTCTTTTACACATTTTCCTCTAGATTTGTATATTTATAAAAAAAAATATTTATTAAGTCCAATATTTACTGGCGGAACTTTTAAAATCTGATCAACGACGGAGCTCGAGAATTTCAATTCTTTTCACAACGGTGACATCTGTCACCAAGGTGACATCTGTCACCAACGTGACATCAACGTGACATCTGTCACCATCGTGACGTCTGTCACCAACGTGACGTCTGTCACCAACGTAACCTGTCACCAACGTGACGTCTGTCACATCCGGTTGTTCACTCCTTTGTCGACGCCCGATACATTCCACGGCTTGCCCTCATAAACGGTCGCATGACACAATGTCGGGGAGGACTGATACGAACGATAACCCTTCCCCCCCCCCCCCCCCCCCCCCCCCCCCCCCCCCGTTCCCCATGACTAGTTCCTGTGAGAATTACCTCCTCTTTCGGCGCCCACCACCCATTCCCCGCGCGAGCTGGGGGAAAAAAGAGTTTTGAGGGGAAGGGGGGGGGGGGCTGGCATAATCGCAGCCGCACTTCCCCTAATAGATGGGTGTAAATGTGCCATAGTACTGGCACGTCGCTTTGTATGAGTTATACACGGCGGCGCGTGGCTCTACTACAACAGACAGTGAAAATATAATATGCTTAGCAACGGGCGATCGACACTTCTGTGCCAGCTGCGGTGCCTTGTGGATCGGGGGTTGTGGTAGAAACGAATGTGGCAAAGGGGTTTAACCGGGACAACAGACGAGTTCTTCGAAAAAAACAACAATTCCTAGTAAGCTAATTCTAAGAAAAGATCACTCTTTTTTCTGTAACAGGGGTGGGCCAACCGGGTAAATTACCCCAAGTGGGAATAACAATGAATATACTAGGGGTAATTCGCGATAATTCGACATAAATAAAATTATCTGAGAAGCTCGTTCCTTGCTACGACTGAGATTTTTTTTTGTTGCTCTGGCAACACTGCATCTAGACCCACTACACACTACATCCGGCAACACTACATCTAGACTCACTACACACTACATCTGGCAACCCCAAGTCATGTTATTTCGTATTCGATTTTATTACTTATATAAACATTAAAATCATCTCTTTTTATAAATGACAGATCTGTGAATAGCATGACTTTGTTAAAAAAAAAATTAGGTATTTACTTTTTCAAAATGAAGTTAGAAATATATATTAATAGATGTTTTTTAAATATCAAAGCTTGGCGGCCCCCTGCAGCATACTTGACAGCCCGTGACGCACTAGAGAAAGTTTTATTTCTAAATAATCTAATACCCAAATACACAGGTTAAGTACATGAATATAAAGACAGGTTACGTCCACGAAGACATGCACAGGTTAGGTGCATGGAGACACGCGTAGAATCACCACAGGAAACCAAACGTCCGGAAAATATGATACATTTTGTCACTGCCTTTACACTGCATTCAGTTTATCATTTTGATAGGGCCCCACTTGACGCGGCCTCGAAGAGATGGGCCTTGCAGAGAGATTACTGATCCTTGGTTTAGATGGATTAACCCGTCCTGCTAAGTTAATCCAAGCTGGGTGCCGAATTCTGACATCTTAAATATCGATAGACCTTTTAAAGAATTGACCTGTATGTAGAACTTATTCGCAATGAATAGGCTTCAGAAAAACAAACTAATTTTCCCGTTTTTAAAAATGCTTCTTTTTAAAGAAGTTGAGGGCTACATCATTAGTGGTCATAAAGATAAATCATGACATATATATATGTGTGTGTGTATATATATATGTATAAGTTTCCCTGCAACTATATCCCGTTACAAAAAAATGTAACGCACATTATTTTCATGGCTAAACGATACAAAATGTTAGGAACATTCACCTTCAAATTTGTGCTTGCACAAAACTCCACAGCTGTCCACTGATCTGCATGCACTACGAGAGCACTACTGGGCAGTCCCGAAAACCCGAAAGTGTCAGTGAACCCAAGAGACGTTACTGATTCCAAAAAAAAAACACTCGTCCCAGCCAGCAAGAACACTCCGACGTGTCAAAAAAAAAAAAACAACACCAACACATAAAAATACATAAAATAAAAATAATATGGAACAGGGCTTCACTACTGGGCAGGCCCGAAAACCCGAAAGTGTCAGTGAACCCAAGAGACGTTACTGATTCCAAAAAAAAAACACTCGTCCCAGCCAGCAAGAACACTCCGACGTGTCAAAAAAAAAAAAAACAACACCAACACATAAAAATACATAAAATAAAAATAATATGGAACAGGGCTGCCACTCAATATTTTTTTTAAATTCCCAAGATTTGTACAAAATATTTCCCAGATGATGATAATATATAAGAGTTTTTTTTTAAAAAGGGAAATTATCTTGGGAATTTTTTTTTAAAAGTGAGTTTTTGTCCTGGGTAGGGTAGTGAATTCCCAAGATCTTGGTAAATTTCCCAAGGTGTGGCAGCCTGCAATGGACGCAGGAAACTTTGTCAGATTTAGTCTACATTACTCGATTACCGGTTTGTTGTCTGCTTGTAATCGATTATCAGCCACGAGTCATTGGGTTTCGGCGTCGTATCGCATCCGATCCTAGAACTGACCGAGTGCAGCACACGCAAATCGACTTCGGATACTGTTTGGCTGTCGGTGACATTCAGAGAGCGAATCCGATTTGCGTAAATGCCGTGAGGGGGAAACGATAGACACGGTAAATAATAAATAAACTACGTACTGCCCATGTGAAAACAAAGCATAGTGCAGTGAAACGGTTTCCAAAAAAAATGGCGCACATGTAGGGATTGTCAAGCATGCTTCCCGAGAAAATACAGAGCGTGCACAAAACTAAAACTAAGAGAGAGAGAAGGGAGGGGGGGGGGGCGTCTTTGGCACAAGACAGGCGTTAAACTACTCAGCCTCCAGGTAACGGGCTCTTGAGCCTTTAGCTTCCCTGAACATAACCAACTAAGCTACACCTCTGTCTGTCATTTGAAACGGGAATATCAACATTTCTGGGACAATTGTTAGCTGAAAACTGTGGGCTATGACCCTTCCCCCCCCCCCCCTTTAAACTTGTTAGCTAATAAAATGTGCATTATTACAACCCCCCCCCCC
>CAXITT010000016.1:1184958-1200439 GCA_964033795.1 Lymnaea stagnalis | reverse complement strand
GTTGCCTGTCCGCACAGGATAAATATTTATGTTTTTTTTTTTTTTTAATCTATATACAATTAAATAAAACTGGCACCGATCAAAATTTAAAAGTTTGGGAAACACCAGCCTAGACTTCATCTTTCCTCTATCTTTCGGGCCGAATTACTGGCAGTTCACCGAAAGCCGGCCCAGATCACAGCAACCATTCAAAGGCCGCCCATACCACAGCACCCATTGAACAGGCCACCGATACCACGCTCTCATTCAACAGTCGAGATGGCCCATATTAGAAGCTATAATGAGCACTGCCCCCACCACTTAATTAAGTCAAAGTAAAATACAGATCACGTGTGAAGCGTTTATAAAGCTGCTTTCAATGCTGTGAAATTTGTATTCATATGGGGGGGGGGGATGTTAAGCAGCGCCGAAAAAACTTGATCTCTGCCCACAAGGTTGCAATAAGTCTTCTCTTCCACACCTCCCCCCCTTTTAAAACGCAGATCAGTAAGTGTTCTTATGTATCATATACATTGATTTATTAGCTAAAAGTTCCCATAGTTTTTAAAATAAAGAGGAAAAAAATCCTACAACTTTGATGCTGTAAAAGACAAACTTTTATCAACTTGAATCCCTTTATGTTGTGTTTGTTCGAAAATCTTAATCCCAAACTTAGCTGTTACGCATGTTTACAGTAAAGTTCACAACATTTCTTACAAAGCCAGCATGTAACTGTCCATGAAGCCAGCATGTAACTGTCCATAAAGCCAGCATGTAACCGTCCATAAAGCTAGCAAGTAACCTTCCAGAAAGCCAGCATGTAACCGTCCATAAAGCTAGCAAGTAACCGTCCATAAAGCCAGCAAGTAACCGTCCATAAAGCCAGCATGTAACCGTCCATAAAGCTAGCAAGTAACCGTCCATTAAGCCAGCAAGTAACCGTCCATAAAGCCAGCATGTAACCGTCTATAAAGCCAGCATGTAACCGTCCATAAAGCCAGCATGTAACCGTCCATAAAGCCAGCAAGTAACCGTCCATAAAGCCAGCAAGTAACCGTCCATAAAGCCAGCATGTACCCGTCAATAAAGCCAGCATGTAACCTCCCATAAAGCCAGCATGTAACCTAAGGGTTTGGAAGGGGGCTGGAAGGGGTGGAAAGGGGGAAAGGGGGTGGAAAGGGGGTGGAAAGGGGGTGGAAAGGGGGTGGAAAGGGGTGGAAAGGGGTGGAAGGAAGGTGGTGGAAGGAAGGGATGGAAGGAAGGGGGTGGAAATGGCATGGAAGGGAGTGGAAGGAAGGGTGCAAATGGGGAGGAAGGGGTTGGAAGGAAAGGGGTGGAAGGAAGGGTTTGGAAGGGGGTTGAAGGAAGGGGGTGGAAGGAAGGGTGTGGAAGGAAGGGGGTGGAAGGAAGCGGTGGAAAGAAGGGGATGGGTGGAAGGGGGTGAAATGAAGGGGTGGAAGGAAAGGGTATGGATGGAAGGGGGTGGAATGTGGGTGGAACGGGTTGGGGGGAATGGGACAAAGCATATGACAATCCTAACGGTTCCTGGAGACAATGTATTCCTATTCCATTGCGTCGTCACAGTTATTTCACAAATTTCATCTTGTCTCAAGATGTGGCTCGCTAGATGAACAGTACGTCACAAAGGACTTAAAACCAGTATACAAAGAAAAACTGTACCAAAAAAATGGATATCAACAATAATCAAAGTCTACAATAAGTTGATGTCAAATTAACATGATCAAATATACAGAGATAGAAACTATATTAACTTAGAGCAAGTGAAAAATTATGCTACTAGAAAGGTAGAAATATTAATTCAGACACTCACAGTGAATAATAGTGTGCGTCTTAGGGGGGGGGGGGGGGGATCCCCGTAATTCGGTAAGTCTCGTAAGTCTTGTAAAAAGTCAGCCGGTCACAGTCGACCGTCGTATTTATAGTGAGTGAGTCAAAAACCTCAAGAACAGAACGTCTAGAAATTCAGCCGCCAGAGAGTATGTATCCCTCTATGAGGCATAAGGTAGACCCTTTTGGAAACGCGAAAAAACCCTCACCAAAACCACAAACAAACAAACTTTCCCAATCAAGAAAGGTTGGGGGGGGGGGCGAGCCACAGGTAATTGGTGACGTCAAAAACAAAGGGGCAGGTATGGTTGCTTGCCATGGTCCTTTGTAAACAAAAACTAGTTCAACACACAGGCTATAAAATAGATCGCTAAATGTTTTTTTTTTTTTTTAAACGAAGAAACTTCCAAGTATCGTAGCCGTCTGACGGTCAATGCCTGTCAAGGCGTCGAGCATGTAAACTCAGAACACCTCCATGGACCATGAGGTCATCGCGACTCGTCCAGCATATACCGACAATTTGTTTAGAGATTTCATCTTGGCGCACGTTATGTGGGCAAACAGATCGACTGCATTAATTTTGTTATAGAACACATGTACCACTTGTGGTCTTGGCCAAAGCTGCTGAGTTTGTGGTTGTTTTTTTTTTCGTAAGCACCGGGGGAAAAAAACGGGGTGGGGGGGGTGGGGGGGGGTGATCTGGCCGAGGTGGCTAGAATGAATTTTTTAATATCCCTTTTGCTCTCTTACTTTTCTTCGACTTTTTTAATCAGGTGTCCTTAATACAGTGTGGACGCGTTGTGTTGGCTTTGTTCCCATTATACAGTAACGCTCAGCGATGCCGGCTCTATCAAATACGTACGCGTTCTACGGTTATCGCTCCCATGACTACTCTTTATAATGCGACACTTGTTAGCATTCAAGGATATGTCACTCGATTCCCTTGTGTGTGTGTGTTTGTGCGCGCGCTTGCGTGTGTATAAAGCTGTATTGGCGCAACGAAGTGCTCAATGTTTACAGAGTTCGGGGGAAGGGGGGGGGGGGGTTGTAACAATGCGTCGCGGGTTTCATAGGGGGGGGGGGGGGGGGTGGTGGTGTGGGGGGGGGGGGGGAGGTGATGATGCTTAATGCCGTCATAATTCGGGATACGCCGCTAACTGTGCGTATATGGGCGTTTCTGTGCTTATTCGGTAGAACTCAAGCCGTCTTATGTGGTCTGGTCCTGGAACAGATTAAGCGGTTATCCTCCACCCCAGACAATTAATCTCCACCGTTAAATTATGTACACTAAACATAGCAAAGCCGTTATTGGACACGTTTTGTGTAAGCTGAGTGGGTCTGGGTCGTGTGGTACAAGGGGTATGGGTGGGGGGGGGAAATGTGGGTCGGGCTAACTGTAAACATATGAGAAGGTTTCTGAACCTCCAGAAGACAACATGTCAAAATAGTAGAAAAAGGCGTACGGAAGCTTGAAGGACATGACTGTAAGATGTCAACGTTTCGGCTAAGAGACTTTCTCGGCAAACGGGACACATGAAAATACGACAAGAAACAGAGCAAAGTTAAACAAAAAAAATTATGTTGTCGCCATTGTTGTTGCCGGAAGCAGAATTGTTCAAAACCAAGGTTATAGGAAGTTAAAGAGTAGATATATTGTTTATGTAAAAAAAAAAAAAAAAAGAGGTCTAGAATCTTAACGTACCAAAATATTTCAGTGGTACATAAAATAAAAAAAAATTAAAGTCAAAAGATATACTGAAAATTGAGAATCATTAGTAGGAGAGTATTTGATTAATTCAATTTGTTGATATTGTGCTGAAAAGCCGAATGAATGTTTTTTCCCCCATTTTGACTGTCTCTGGCGTGTTGGTACAGGAAAAAAGTGCCATAATGGAAACATCTGATGAACTTTTATGTTTATCTACATTCAACTTTGAAAAGACTTAGGAAAGTTTACCTTGTTCAAAATCCCGAGGATATTCACTGGTCCATGAGCCCTCCGTTGCCTGTCCGCACAGGATAAATATTTATGTTTTTTTTTTTTTTTAATCTATATACAATTAAATAAAACTGGCACCGATCAAAATTTAAAAGTTTGGGAAACACCAGCCTAGCCTTCATCTTTCCTCTATCTTTCGGGCCGAATTACTGACAGTTCACCGAAAGCCGGCCCAGATCACAGCAACCATTCAAAGGCCGCCCATACCACAGCACCCATTGAACAGGCCACCGATACCACGCTCTCATTCAACAGTCGAGATGGCCCATATTAGAAGCTATAATGAGCACTGCCCCCACCACTTAATTAAGTCAAAGTAAAATACAGATCACGTGTGAAGCGTTTATAAAGCTGCTTTCAATGCTGTGAAATTTGTATTCATATGGGGGGGGGGGGATTGTTAAGCAGCGCCGAAAAAACTTGATCTCTGCCCATAAGGTTGCAATAAGTCTTCTCTTCCACACCTCCCCCCCTTTTAAAACGCAGATCAGTAAGTGTTCTTATGTATCATATACATTGATTTATTAGCTAAAAGTTCCCATAGTTTTTAAAATAAAGAGGAAAAAAATCCTACAACTTTGATGCTGTAAAAGACAAACTTTTATCAACTTGAATCCCTTTATGTTGTGTTTGTTCGAAAATCTTAATCCCAAACTTAGCTGTTACGCATGTTTACAGTAAAGTTCACAACATTTCTTACAAAGCCAGCATGTAACTGTCCATGAAGCCAGCATGTAACTGTCCATAAAGCCAGCATGTAACCGTCCATAAAGCTAGCAAGTAACCGTCCATTAAGCCAGCAAGTAACCGTCCATAAAGCCAGCATGTAACCGTCCATAAAGCCAGCATGTAACCGTCCATAAAGCCAGCATGTAACCGTCCATAAAGCCAGCAAGTAACCGTCCATAAAGCCAGCAAGTAACCGTCCATAAAGCCAGCATGTAACCGTATATAAAGCCAGCATGTAACCGTCCATAAAGCCAGCATGTAACCGTCTATAAAGCCAGCATGTAACCGTCTATAAAGCCAGCATGTAACCGTCTATAAAGCCAGCATGTAACCGTCCATAAAGCCAGCATGTAACCGTCCATAAAGCCAGCAAGTAACCGTCCATAAAGCCAGCATGTAACCGTCTATAAAGCCAGCATGTAACCGTCCATAAAACCAGCAAGTACCGTTCATAAAGCCAGCAAGAAACCTTCCATAAAACCAGCAAGTAACCGTCCATAAAGCCAGCAAGAAACCTTCCATAAAACCAGCAAGTAACCGTCCCTAAAGCCAGCATGTAACCGTCTATAAAGCCAGCATGTAACCGTCCATAAAGCCAGCAAGTAACTGTCCATAAAGCCAGCATGTAACTGTCCATAAAGCCAGCAAGTAACTGTCCATAAAGCCCCCATGTAACTGTCCATAAAGCCAGCAAGTAACTGTCCATAAAGCCAGCAAGTAACCTTCCAGAAAGCCAGCATGTAACCGTCCATAAAGCCAGCAAGTAACTGTCCATAAAGCCAGCATGTAACTGTCCATAAAGCCAGCAAGTAACTGTCCATAAAGCCAGCAAGTAACCTTCCAGAAAGCCAGCATGTAACCGTCCATAAAGCCAGCATGTAACCGTCTATAAAGCCAGCATGTAACCGTCCATAAAGCCAGCAAGTAACTGTCCATAAAGCCAGCATGTAACTGTCCATAAAGCCAGCAAGTAACTGTCCATAAAGCCCCCATGTAACTGTCCATAAAGCCAGCATGTAACTGTCCATAAAGCCAGCAAGTAACTGTCCATAAAGCCCCCATGTAACTGTCCATAAAGCCAGCAAGTAACTGTCCATAAAGCCAGCAAGTAACTGTCCATAAAGCCAGCAAGTAACCTTCCATAAAGCCAGCAAGTAACTGTCCATATAGCCAGCATGTAACCGATACTAAAGTAGCAAGTAACCGACCCTAAAACCAGCATGTAACCGTCTATAAAGCCAGGATGTAGCTTGTCCATAAAGCCTGCATGTAACCGTCTATAAAGCCAGGATGTAGCTTGTCCATAAAGCCTGCATGTAACTGTCCATTTAGACAGCATGTAACCGTCCCTAAAGCCAGCATGTAACCGTCTATAAAGCCAGGATGTAGCTTGTCCATAAAGCCTGCATGTAACTGTCCATTTAGACAGCATGTAACCGTCCCTAAAGCCAGCATGTAACCGTCTATAAAGCCAGGATGTAGCTTGTCCATAAAGCCTGCATGTAACCGTCTATAAAGCCAGGATGTAGCTTGTCCATAAAGCCTGCATGTAACTGTCCATTTAGACAGCATGTAACCGACCCTAAAACCAGCATGTAACCGTCTATAAAGCCAGGATGTAGCTTGTCCATAAAGCCAGCATGTAACCGTCTATAAAGCCAGGATGTAGCTTGTCCATAAAGCCTGCATGTAACTGTCCATTTAGACAGCATGTAACCGTCCCTAAAGCCAGCATGTAACCGTCCCTAAAGCCAGCATGTAACCGTCTCTAAAGCCAGCAAGTAAATGTCCATAAAACCAGCAAGTAAATGTCCATATAGCCAGCATGTAACCAACCCTAAAGCCATCATGTAACCAACCCTAAAGCCAGCATGTAACCGTCCAGAAAGCCAGCATGTAACCGTCCAGAAAGCCAGCATGTAACCGTCCATAAACCCAGCATGTAACGTCACAACCAGTCCTTTTGTTGAACTGTCATTGTGTTCAACACTCAACACTACTGCACCAACTACTGCACAGCGGTGAGACTATCGTCAGCTACAATCTTGAAAGTCCAAGTGTTAAAACACAAAGATTGGCTAACCCTTGAAAACACACAACTTAAAAACAAAACAAACCAATGCAATTATCGCCACTTACCTCACAGTAGAAGCCCGTGAATTATTTAGTCATGCTGTCCAAAGTTTTCAACTCTTTTACTCTTTGCCAAAAAAAGAAAAAAAATTGATTATAAAATCGTTTAACGAACGGATAACTTCATACAGCCAAGCCCGCAGAATCTCATCTCGCGGATAATTCACTTTTACCCTGGTTAATACTGCCTGACATTCGTGGCATTTAAACAAGATGATAGCCACAGAATGGAGGAAAAATTACCAAGAGCCCCCGATGTGGACGGAAAGAGACGTAGGGGGAGGGGGGAGAGAAAGAGAGAGGGAGGGAGGGGGAAGAGGGAGAAAAATGACCAAGATAGGGATAAGGGGGGAAGGGAAAGAGTGAGAATGGAAGAAGATATGATAATTTAGCAGATGAGAGAGAGAGATAAGGAGAGTCAGGGAGAGAAAGAAGAGAGAAATAGTTCACCTCACAGATGGGGGGAGAGCGAAAAGAGAGAGAGAGATAGAGAGAGAGAGGTGGTTTCAGCGCGCAATTCAAAGAGCATTAACTAGTCCCCGAGAGTTGTCTCCTATTGCTTGAAGTCAGACGAGAATAGATCGCCATTTTCCAACGTTGCTAGCCCGCTTCTGTTTTGTCTTCTTTCCCCTCTTAGCAACACGGTGAATCCTTTAAAAGAAAAAAAAACAGAGAGAGAGAGCAAGAGAGCGACGTGGTGACGCACGTGGCATCACAAACAGGAGATAGAGGCCCCAATTACGCATCTGCTTGTTTGTTGTTGTTTTTTTTTTCTTTCCTTTCATGCAACAGCAATACATAATGTCTGGATATCCGTCAACGGTCCATCCCTGGCCTTCTACCCAGCATCCAAACTTAACACAATCTCAACCTTTTCTCAGACGGCTTTGGGTTCGAGGCGCTTGTTGCGTTATCTTTATCTTGGGAGGGCGGCAAAATCCTGTCTCCATAGCGCAACAACATAAACGATGGCCTTGAAGATGTCTGCTTAAAACAGTTCAGTATTCAATGGATTGTGAAAGGGTTAAATGATTTATTTAACTCAGCTTTAACCCTTATATGGCGACTTCTGTTTTTTTTTTTTCTTTTCAAATAAAAATGCCCTTGGTTGATTGAAAATATCACGAACGTCTTTTTGTTCCCTTCTAAATGTCAATTTTAACGTTATCATTCAGAAACGTTCATAGCGTAAGTGTAATCATTCGTGTAACTGTCATGATCGAATCCCAGTCATTAGGTAATGCTCATCTTGTAATTCATTACATGCACATTCCACATTTCGGAGTTCATATTGATTTTTGATCATTCTTCGTGGAATTTTTTTTATTAAATGAATTCAAATTTCAATGTCATTTTTGATATACATTAGTGCGTGCTCCGTTCATCTATAAGCCTCCATTATGTATGATCATGAACATCAAACCTTTCAAATTTTACCTCACTAATCCCATTACTTCCGTAATTTAGTCCAGCCGCTATCATTTTTTAAAAAAATAATAATTTGCTAACCTTGTTGACAACAATAACTTTTCTAATCACGACAGAGTCGCAATCAATAACCCTGGTGTTAGTTTTAAACTAATCATGAACAATTCTTTCAGAGCGTGGGCTTCGCCCCCCCTGGTCTAGTTATTTTTTTTTCCAAGTTGAAGAATCCCTATCTTAGTCCATGAAAGCCACCTATCGTGTCCAGGCTCTGTCCCTTGTCATGTTGAATTGACCTCAGTTCCCCGCCCAACACACCATTATCTCAGCAGGGTTCCCAAAGGTCCCTGACGTCTCCCAGCAGCGCCATTTTCTCGTTTACCTCACAGCGTTTCTCGTCTTCGCCTTCAAATTGTTGCCTGCCCCCCCCCCACCCCATTCTTATGCTCCCTTATTTCATGACTATCCAATCATCATTAGATCGCCGTGGCACTCTTGGGCACATTCTAATATTCCCTTATTTCATGACTCTCCAATCATACCAATGTGATCGAAGCATTTTTGGACAGATTTTTGGCAGGTCACTAAAATATGCTTATTGATTTGCTTTTCTTTTTTTTAATCCATAAATATACAATTATTTAGCAATAAATATAGCCTTGTTTGTAGACCATACAAGAATTAAGCATCAAGTTTAAAGAAACTACATTTGTTTGTGCTTTTAAATAAAATATGAAAAAGAGAACAGGAGACTGTAGATGAGTGTTACTTTTCAAGAAGATGTAGGTTTTCTAAATATTTACGACACTTGAACCTGGACATTCTTTAAACTGATAATCTTTAAGATATAAAACATACAAGAAAGAGGGGTGGCTGAGGGGGCTGCTATGTTTTCAGATACATTTGGACAATAACGTTTAAATGATGTCAGGCAGTAATAGAAACTTTAGAACTGCATAGTACGTGTGCCACATAGAACTGTACAGTAAGTATGTCAAATAGAACTGTACTTTAAGTAAGTGAGATAGAACTGTACAAATAAGTGTGTCATATAGAACTTTACTTTAAGTATGAGAGATAGAACTGTACAGTAAGTATGTCATATAGAACTTTACTTTAAGTATGTGAGATAGAACTGTACAGTAAGTATGTCATGTAGAACTGTACTTTAAGTATTTGAGATAGAACTGTACAGCAAGTATAAGAGATAGAACTGTACAGTAAGTATGTCATATAGAACTGTACTTTAAGTATGAGAGATAGAACTGTACAGTAAGTATGTCCGGGCGGGCAAGGGTGGACCTCTGGAAAATCCCTGTCCAGCACCACAAGCCTCTCGGTGGTGTTACACGGGATCTTGCCTCTTCGTGGCGTGCCCGACTAGTAGTGGGGAGTTTTCCTTCTGAAGCTAAAAGATCCCAGGCAAAACGCATGACTTCCAACGCAACGGAAGTTTAGCACTAACATGATTACTTGTTGCCGTTAATGGGTATGAGGCAATGGGTGGCCGCCGAAACCCTTGTCAATGATTAAAAAGACACGGCCCTGAGAAAGCCGCCCCTAGGCGACCGTTTCGTCCCAGCTACGTCCCGACCGGACCGCTTCCAGTGCGGGGGGGGGGGGAGTGGTAACGCAACACCACCTCTCCGGAGAGGAAGTAAAGCCGTCCTGACCCATAGGAGAGCGGACTACGGACGCTTTAAACGCAGCGCCCTCGGGCTGCCGGACGTCCCTCAGGCCAGTAAGGGAAGTACCCGGCACGCTTCCGCACGGTCTGGGGCTTCGGGGGAGGCCTTGGCCCGTTTGGGGGAGTGCCGGGGGTATTATGAGTGCAAACTCGACGACACACCGACACCATCTCCAAAGTAACGTTATCAGTAAGTATGTCAAATAGAACTGTACTTTAAGTATGTTAGATAGAACTGTAAAGTAAGTATGTCATATAGAACTGTACTTTAAGTATGTGAGATAGAGCTGTACAGTAAGTATGTAAAATAGAACTGTACTTTAAGTATGAGATATAGAACTGTACAGTAAGTATGTCAAATAGAACTGTACTTAAAGTATGAGAGATAGAACTGTACAGTAAGTATGTCATATAGAACTGTACTTTAAGTATGAGAGATAGAACTTTACAGTAAGTATGTCATATAGAACTGTACTTTAAGTATGTGAGATAGAACTGTACAGTAAGTATGTCATATAGAACTGTACTTTAAGTATGTGAGATAGAGCTGTACAGTAAGTATGTCATATAGAACTTTACTTTAAGTATGAGAGATAGAACTTTACAGTAAGTATGTCATAAAGAACTGTACTTTAAGTATGAGAGATAGAACTGTACAGTAAGTATGTCATATAGAACTGTACTTTAAGTATGTGAGATAGAGCTGTACAGTAAGTATGTCATATAGAACTTTACTTTAAGTATGAGAGATAGAACTTTACAGTAAGTATGTCATAAAGAACTGTACTTTTAGTATGAGAGATAGAACTTTACAGTAAGTATGTCATATAGAACTGTACTTTAAGTATGAGAGATATAACTGTACAGTAAGTATGTCACAGTCAGGCAAGTGCTGAGCTCTGTGAGGTTCTTGCCCAGCACCACTTGCTCGAGTGGTGTTACAAGAGATTTTGCCTCTTTGCCAGGTCCCTTCTGAAGCTAAAAAATTCCCAGTCAAAACGCACGACTTCTTACGCAACGGAAGTTGCGCGCTAACACGATTATGTGTCGCCGATAATGGATATGAGGCTTGAGTTTTCTTTAAAACCCTTGCTGAGGATTAAAAACATGCGGCCTTGAGAAAGCCGCTTCTAGGCAACCGTTTCGTCCCGACACAGTCCAGACCGAACAACTCCCCGAACAGTGGGTTGAGGTAACGCACCGCCTCCCCCGGAGAGGAAGTAAAGCCATTTTGACCCATGTCCTTACTACTCCCAGGAACGGTGGGAGAAAGTTAAGCGTGTGACTACTCCCGGAGTGGAGGCAAAGCCGTGCCGCACCAAGGAACGTACGGCTCCCTGGGCGGTGAAGGTGGCAACGCAACGTCATCTCCGGAGAAGAAGTAAAGCCATCCCACCCAACGTCCAGACCGTAAGACTCATAGGGCAAGGGGGCTGTGACGCAAAACTGTCCCCTCATGAGTGGAAGCAACCTGCCCTAAACCCCGTTACTCAAGGCCGTGTTGCATGGCCAGAGTCCCCAGGGACTACTAGGCCATGTGTCACGGCCAAAGGTCCTAAGAGATAGAATCTCGACCTCCGAGTATTGATCTTTATTAGTAAGTATGTCATACAGAACTGTACTTTAAGTATGAGAGATAGAACTGTACAGTAAGTATGTGAGATAGAACTGTACAGTAAGTACGTCATATAGAACTGTACTTTAAATATGAGAGATAGAACTGTACAGTAAGTATGTCATATAGAACTGTACTTTAAGTATGAGAGATAGAACTGTACAGTAAGTACGTCATATAGAACTGTACTTTAAGTATGAGAGATAGAACTGTACAGTAAGTATGTCATATAGAACTGTACTTCAAGTATGTGAAGTAGAACTGTACAGTAAGTATGTTGCCGTTAATGGATATGAGGTCTGGGTCACAACCCTTGCCGATGATTTTAGCTACGCGGCCCTGAGAAAGCCGCTCCTGGGCGACCGTTTCGTCCCCCGCTTACGTCCCGACCGGACAACTCCCTGGACGGTGGGGGGAGGTAACGCAACACCTTTCCCTCGGAGATTAATCAAAGTCGTTCAGATCCTCAGAGAGTGGACAGCGAACGCTTTAACGTAGCGTTTTCAGTCGACCGGATATCCCCCAAGCCAGGGGGGAGGTTCCCGACGTGCTTTTGCATGGTCTGGCGGCGGGGAGACCCAGCGTCGGCCCGTGTGGGGATGTGCCGGGTGGGGTATTAAGAACTCAGCTCGATGACCCACCGACGCCATCTCCAATGCGACGTAATTATTAAATATGTAAAATAGAACGGTACAGTATATGTATGTCATAAAGAACTGTACTGTAAGAATGTCATACAGAATGTACAGTAAGTATGTCATTTAGAACTGCACATTAATTATGTCACATAGAATTGTACAGTAAGTATGTCATCTAGAACTCCACAGTAAGTATGCCAATTATTGTGTGTCCCTAGCGAACAAATATTAACCCATTTCCAATTTTATTTTTCAGCGTCTCTCCACGGTTTGAAATAAAATATGCCGATGGCACAATTCAGATGTTTTAGTTATTAGCTTATAAACTCATATTGGTGGCCGGATCGTCGTCAATTATGTACACACGCAACTGGTCTAGCAAAGTTTGTAGTATTCCAACCACTAATCGCACTGGGCATTCGAAGTCGTTGTAAAAACTCTATGGTGGGGAAAACGAATTTCTTAAGAAGCCTAATATTCGTTCTTTGTGGCCCGAACGGTCAATCCAAAGCTAGTGGACCGGGGTTCAATCCCCAGAAAATTCCTAGACAAGCAAAATATCACCGGCACCCCGGGTGCATGAGACTTGTTAACCTTGGATGGCAACTCATCAAAGAGAAGGCAAACTCTGAAATCAAACCCGGAGTTGGCAGTCCCGTAGGCGGTATAACGTTAACACAATGAAAATTCCGACAACTCCTGCGACGCGGACCGCATGAAAAGTACAGTGGAAAAATCAACAAGACATACTGCTTGCCATCTACTGCATCATGGTATATTTCCAGTCGTCTTGGCCAAAGACCAAGTCTTACCCTTGGATCAAATGGGCCAGGACGAGACAGTGAGGCTAAAGAACTGAGCGACTCTCCCACACTTAAAACAAAATACAGCTCGTGTCAAGACCACTGCTCAAGTCAAGGGCTTGCCTTGGTCATTTTCGAGGTGCGAAGGACGAACAACACTATGAACACTAAATTTTCAACACATTTCAGAAGATGTAGTTGTAGCCCATCCGCTTTGTAAGATACTTAAACGTCTAAAACATATCAGGTTTTAGACCAGGGGTCTCAATAGTGAGTTATGTTTTTTAACCGATCATTACTTGGCAAAACCTTTTTTGCTGCTTAGTTTTTCTACTTCCGTTCACAGTCAATGAGATGATATAACGCCATCTAATGGTGGAGCTTTGCCCGCCGTGTTACAGACATGGGTGAAAACATCGTGACTCAAATAGCGAAAAATGCAAGCAAGTTTCGACAATTCTATTTGCAATGGATGAATCGCTGGACAACTGTTCCACCGTTCAACTGCAACACAAGTGATGGCTTCCCTACATAGCATGTACGACACTGTTACCGGAGAGGATATATTCAATGAGTTGAAAAAAAAACAAAAAACATTTGCCGATTATAACTTGGACTAGACTAGATCTATCCTCAGTTACCTGACTGTTGACGGAGGAAAGAACATGAGTGGCATAAAAAAAGCCTTGGTTGTACAAGGGAAGCAGATATGTAATGAGAAAAAAATTATTGTACAACTGTTCCTGCACTGTATTATTCACCAGCAAGCTTTGTGTGCTGTATATGTGGACATTAGCAGCGTAAAGAGGGTTAATTTAATAAGGTCACATGGGCTCAACCATAGACAGTTCAGAGACCTGTTGAAAGATACAGACACAAAATCGCAAGATTTACCATATTACACAGCAATAAGATGACTAGGTTGTGAGAAAGTTCTGAGCAGAGTATTTAAGTTAAGAAAGGAAATACGTGAATTCCTGGAAAGTAAAGGCAAGCCACGGCCATTAGTGTCTGATGAAGAGTGGGTATGGAAATAGGTCTTTGCTGTAGAAATAACTAGTCATTTAAATTTTCTGAAACTAAAACTACAAGGAGAAGAAAATCTAGTTTCTGATCTATACACCCACCTAAAGGCCTTCAGATCCTAATTCGTCTTGTTTTTAGGAACAAGCACAGGCCAACAACTTGACGCACTTTCCGCAGTTGACGGTATTCATGGCTGAAGCAACAGCGGAGTTCCAACGTCATTTGTATGCAAGATCATCAAAGACCCACAGGTGCAGTTTCAACAACTTTTTTCAAAACCCATTTGAAGCAGATTTGGCCAGTCGCCCAGATGAACTGCACCTGGAGGTCATTGAGTTGTAAGCAAATGACCTCCTCAGGGACAAGTTAAAAGAAGGACCGGTGGTTTTTTTTAAATTAATTTTCGCCCAAGGAAGACTTTCCTAATTTCAAAACATTAGCATCAATGCACCTTTCAATCTTGGGAACAACATGCCTGGGTGAACAAACATTTCCAAGAACAAAATACGTAAAGAATAATAATTTGAGAAAAAATTTGTCCGATGATAATCTCAGGTCACTGTTGATGTTAGGGACATCAAATCTAAATCCAGAAATGTCTGCTAATCACTGCTATTTTGGCATCAAGGAAACAATTTCACCATTCCCAATAATACAGGTGTTCACGTGTCGTGTATAAATGTGTTATTAAATAATAACTGAATGAAATAATAATACATAAATAATTAAAAACAACATCCATTATTTGATTCTTTTTTATTTGGACCTCGAGTGTGTAGTCGGCCCCCGAACTGCTGTTTGATGGTTCATGCGGCCCTCGGGCTAAAAATTTTGGAGACCCCTGTTTTAGACAAATAGCATAAAGAAACAACTTGGCCAATTCTGACGTACATAACCCAGGACACAATATCTGAAACAGGCGACTCTTAAACAAATGACCCCTGACACCATTTCTGAAACAGCCGACTCTTACACAATTGACCCCTGACACCGTTTCTGAAACAGCCGACTCATACACAGTTGACCCCTGACACCATTTCTGAAACAGCCAACTCTTAAACTATTGACACCTGACACCATTTCTGAAACAACCGATTCTTAATCAATTGACCTCTGACACCATTTCTGAAAAAGCCGACTATTACACCATTGACCCCTGACACCATTTCTGAAAAAGCAAACTCTTATACAATTGACCCCTGACACCACATTTTTTTGAAACAGCCGAATCTTACACAAATGACCCCTGACACCATATTTTGAAACAGGCCGCCACGACACAGACTGACCCCCTCTGACGTATGAATGCCCCTCTCTGACGTAGGAATGCCAGAAATCTCGGCAATTATTCCGACATTTCCATATTTACTGTACCGCTGGAGCTGGTCCCCCGGCACTGCCTATTTGCAGCCACGTTTGCATATCTCGCCTATTCTCGCACCGCCCGGATATATGCGCATTTATAACCGGGTTGCCGTAAGTTTTAAATAATAATTAGAAGGACGGCTTCCATCAATGCGGGTATGGCATTGGGTGCGATGCATTGGTTTGGTTGGATGTCTTTGGTAGTGGTTGGGGGGGGGGGGGGCGCCCGGGGTG
>CAXITT010000016.1:1156461-1167096 GCA_964033795.1 Lymnaea stagnalis | reverse complement strand
CCAAGTCGGTAGGCGGACTGAGAGGAAGGATAGAGATTGCGAGAATGAAGATAGCCAGAGAGCTGAGAGAGTATGAGTTTTTCTATGATTTTTGAGAGAAAGGAGAGGTTGCTGACGGGGCGGTAATTCTTGAGTGTGTTTGCATATATATGCAGAGGATCAGAATCTTTGTTTCGGAAACGTAATTTATCTCTCAACAACATTTCGTTAACAATCTCCATTGTCACTAAACAAAGGATAACTTCTGGCTACAACAAGATGGCGGTATAGTAATACACAATAGGAATTAATCTCAGTGTGTAGACGCTTCAGTAAAGCAAGGGGGATAGTTAAAGATGATTATTGGAAATTGGCTTCGACGCAAGAAAATTCGAACTTTTAATATTTTTTTATTGTTTTGCGGTTCCATTCAGGATCAGAATTTATGCTGTTATCAACGTATTTCTCCTTTAAATTACAACTACAATATAGATCTACTGTTAGGCTGAATAGGAAGAAGCCATCTTGTTTGGAAACAGCCGGAAGTCTCTGTACTCAGCTCTCACCTGTGGTTCCAAGAAGCTGTAACATGCACAGCGACTACAACCCAGACAACGATTCCAGGTTGAGGGTAGCCGAAAGGCATAGAACTTTCGGAAAAAGGGGTTGTCCTCCATAGCATGTAAAGACTGAATCCGGCAAATTGTGCGGAAGAACCACTACTTGGTCAACGGACAAAAGGCGGAGACAGCACAGTGGTGTGAATCGCTGAGAACATGACCAGACACGTAGAACGCCATGGTCACTCACTGCATGGGTGACTGGGTGGCCGAATGGTCTAAACTGAGCAAACCTCAATTTCAGCAAAAGGCCGGTCAAGCAAAAACATCACCTCGTACCCATCCCTGGTCGTCTCGACGTAGAGTCTTGCCACTGGATATGGTGGGCTCGGACGAGAGAGTGAGGTTGACGCTGCGCAACTCTTCCTCACTTTAAACAAAAGTCACCCGCGCAAGTCATCAGTCACCAGACGACTCGATGGTCATCGTCGATCCTCGACGGACGAACAACATATACATATATATACATATACATATATATACATATATATATACATTTACATATACATACACATATACACATACACATATACACATACACATATACACATACACATATACACATACACATACACACATATACACATATACATACACATACACATACACATACACATACACATACACATATACATATACATATACATATATATATATATATATATATATATTGTTTTAAAAAGGATTTTAATTTTTTTTTTACAATTTCAACAAACAGGAAGTGAGATAAATACATATTTTAAAAGGTGTTAGGTCCAGGTAGTTGATCGTTCATCTGTTAGAAACTTCGTTTTTTTGTTGTTGTTTTTATTACTTTGATCTTTCCTTATTTCAAAAAGAATTTTTCAGTAGAGTGACTTAAATTACGTTATTTTTATATGAAAATATTCAAATAAATTCCTTTAGACTGGCAAAGTAAATAAACTGCAGGTGCTGAGTTTGGCACGATGAGATAAATAATAATAATAAAGTTCATTTCAAAAACACGCTTCATCCCCAAAGGCTCGAAGCGCGGTACAAAGTAAAAAAAAAACAAATCTATAGTTTACCACATTTAAAACAAACGCAACACGACAAAAACTAAGTACAAGCATACAATGGCAAAGTCTTTCTAGCCATTTCAACCATAAGCAACACAGCCATTATGCATTAACTGGAAAATAATGTTGACAATCATCCCAGAAGGTGTTTGCGAAATAGATGTGTCTTTAAATCGGTTTTAAAGGACTCCAGTGTCTGGTTGTTTCTGAGATCGACAGGAAGGGCATTCCAAATTGGTGGACCAGCAAATGCGAAAGTGCGCTTTCCGTAAGTCTCAAGGCAAACACGTGGTGTCGAGAGTTTGCCACTATCGGATGAGCGGAGCTCTCTAGTGGGTACATAAGGCGTCAGCAGCTCTTTCAGATAGGACGGCGCCAGGTCATGTAAGCAGCGGTAGCACAAAGTTGCGATTTTGTACTCCATGCGAGCACGCACTGGCAGCCAGTGCAGCTCTCTCAGAAGTGTTTTTGCATGGTCAAACTTGCGTTTGCGGAGAACAATGCGAGCCGCATTATTCTGTGCTATTTGAATTTTATCCAGGAGCGTAGCTGGAAGACCCACCATAAGAGCATTGCAATAGTCCATGCGTGATAGCACAAATGCAGACATCAGCCTCTTTGTTGCATCAATTGTTAGGAAGGGCCTGATGTGACTAATCCTGCGCAGCTCTAGAAAAATCGCCTTGCATAGCATGTTAATATGACTTTCAAAAGTTAGTCTTCCATCTAGGTAGACACCCAGGTACCGCACTGTTTGAGCTAACTCAATACGCACACCTGAGAGAGTAATGGATGTCGTGTTATTTGCAGATTTTTGCTTCTGAGCGGTCGCGATTGGGAGCAGCTCAGTCTTATCATCATTTAATTTGAGCTTGTTTATGGTCATCCAGTGCTTAACCGACTCCATTGTCTTCTGTGTCATACTGAGCAGCTGAGGGAACTGAGAAGGGATCACGGATTGATGAAGTTGTGTATCGTCCGCGTACATGTGATACAACATGTCAAACTGCCTGATCTCTGCGCCCAGTGGCTGAATGTACATCGTGAAAAGCACTGGGCCTAGGACCGAGCCCTGGGGTACTCCGAATTCGATATTAGATTTCTTCGAAGTCAAGCCGTTTGAAATAACTGACTGCACCCGATTAGTCAGATACGATCGGAACCAACACAGGACGGTATCAGTGAGACCGAATGTTTGTTGCAGACGCTGGAGCAATATGCCGTGGTCGAGCGTATCGAAAGCTGCCGATAAATCGAGTAAAGACAAAATCGATACCTTGCCCTCATCACAAGACGACAGAAGCATGTATTGCCTAAACTGAGCAACAATTAGTGTTAATTTCTAAACACAAACTAATCAAAACACATAATGCTCTATGTAAAACTGTTTTCTAACAACACCAGGTGGCGCTGATTTCACTCAATAAAACTCCCACTCACTGCACTCAATGGGATTTTAACAAAATACCGCCAAGTGTGTTTGGTGCGTAACATTTTCGTTCGTTTCACTGAAAATTTTGGTGAAATGAATCTGCGGTGCAAAAAAAAGGGGTTGGAATATTAGAATATTAAATGGAGTGCATGGGAGATGGCGTACGGGAGGCGGGAGGGGGGGGTAGCACTAATTGGGAATCTTATAAAGGGAGTTTCTTGAATGCAAGTTTTTGTCAAGCAACGTTATGAGTTTGGAAGTTCACACATTGCGGCCTCCATTGCTTGGCAGGCTGTATATAGCTATAGTGTTATTTTTTTTTTAATGTACAAACATAACCCATCAAATAATATTAACAAGGAAGAAAACAAAATGTAACAATTAACGAGTTAATATAAATGTTGGTGCACAGTCCCAATTTTACGCACTTCGCGTGCCAAAGGGTGATTTATTATTTTCTGAGGCAGTGGGGGTGGGGGGAAGGGTTTGGTGGTGAGGGTAAAATTGATGATTTTGGCGATTTAACTAGAGTGTTAAGGCCAAAATAACAATCAGCTAATGATACTTAGAGCCTTTTAAGGCCAAAATAACAATCAGCTAATGATACTTAGAGCCTTTTAAGGCCAAAATAATAATCAGCTAATGATACTTAGAGCCTTTTAAGGCCAAAATAACAATCAGCTAATGATACTTAGAGCCTTTTAAGACCAAAATAACAATCAGCTCGTGATACTTAGAGCCTTTTAAGGCCAAAATAATAATCAGCTAATGATACTTAGAGCCTTTTAAGGCCAAAATAACAATCAGCTAATGATACTTAGAGCCTGTTAAGGCCAAAATAACAATCAGCTAATGATACTTAGAGCCTGTTAAGGCCAAACTAACAATCAGCTAATGATACTTAGAGCCTGTTAAGGCCAAACTAACAATCAGCTAATGATACTTAGAGCCTGTTAAGGCCAAACTAACAATCAGCTAATGATACTTAGAGCCTTTTAAGGCCAAAATAACAATCAGCTAATGATACTTAGAGCCTTTTAAGGCCAAAATAACAATCAGCTAATGATACTTAGAGCCTTTTAAGGCCAAAATAACAATCAGCTAATGATACTTAGAGCCTTTTAAGGCCAAACTAACAATCAGCTCGTGATACTTAGAGCCTTTTAAGGCCAAACTAACAAGCAGCTCGTGATACTTAGAGCCTTTTAAGGCCAAAATAACAATCAGCTAATGATACTTAGATCCCAATTACAACTCCTATTTGATCACCGAGATGGGATGAGTAAACCACGATACCATTCACACGCATGTTGGTTTTGTCGCACCTCCTGCATCTAGCGACACTTACACACATACACACATACACTCATGCACACATAGACTCATACACACATACACCCATTGCAGTTCGGTACTGCGTTAATCGGGTTTGTCACAATCGGGTTGTTGTTGTTTTTTTTAAGCGACTGTACGAACTTCAGTTATCCGGACGTTCGGTTATCTGGACTCACTTCTTATCCAGCCTTTGCATGTCACTACATCAAAACTGTTGTATTTCAAAATTTCTCGCCGTTGTATTCTAAATTTGAAAAATGTTTTATGTCATTGAGTATGTCAATATGTCACGCTGGTGTATGGCGATATATGTATGACACTGTTGCATTTTTTATAAGCCAAGCTCATGGAACCACTGGGCTGGTCCATATTAAGCTTAGTAATATCGTCGCTATTGGTATGCACGAAGGGGTGACAGATGCTATGAACTAGTTCACTTTTTTAACACATGTCGGTTGCCTGGCTTGGTGAATAACTCCAGTTCATTCAAACTAGCTTTAGTGTATACCATTCAAGTTGAATGCCGGCTGCTGCCAAGTACAGTGGAAAAACCCCTATGTCAGATAACTACTACTATTACTAATATACATGCCGGGTATTTATTTTGGCTTCTGCTCGTCCAGCTTCCTTTTAACAATCGTGCCCTGAACCGTGCCCTGAATATTGCCGATTGAACCAAGGCTGTCACGCACCGAGCTTTCATGCGTGCCGTCTGAACCCCAGTATATTAAAAAAAAATATTTTATTTTAGTGGCAGTCGACTATTATATTAATCAATAAGAGCCACGGTTATGGTAAATACTGTCTGTGGGACGATCGTTTAAAGGCCGATGGGTAAGGTGTAGGGCTGTCTTTAGGCCTGTTGTTTAAAGGCCGATAGCTAGGGGGTAGGACTGTCTGTAGGACTTTTTTTTTAATGTTTGGCATATATTATAGAACATGTGAAGTGGAATCTCTTCTGGTAATTCTGGGGCCCACCAGGTATTTTATCAAAACCCGGTGAACAAAACTGCACCGCTTCAGCCCTAGTTGCTAATATTAGAGGCACGATACAGAGAATTAATTAACAGATGGTCACACTTTTATTAACAGATGGTCAAACTGAGAGGGGAATAGAGTAAACGATACAATGTCCTCTTAAAATATACGAGCACCTGGCAGTTCCTGGGGGGGGGGGGGGAGGGGGGGGGACCCCCAGTGTGTGGTTCCTACAGATGGTCACACTTTTATTAACAGATGGTCAAACTGAGAGGGGAATAGAGTAAACGATACAATGTCCTCTTAAAATATACGAGCACCTGGCAGTTCCTGGGGGGGGGGGGAGGGGGCGGTACCCCCAGTGTGTTGTTCCCTTTCATACCTATTTTTCCCGAGAGATTTTGTTGCCCCGATCTTTAGTGAATCCGCCACAATGACTCAAGTCAACCCCCCACCTGCCCAGACCTAACAACCAACCTGTCTCAAGGGAAACGCCACAATCTTTCATCGCAAAACATCTACACCTACATCTTTAGAGGGCGTATGCTTTTTCTTTTTGGTTAGCCAACTGACTGACGCTGGCTTTGGCGTTGATTTGTCTTTTACACAGCCTCGACTTGCTGTAGATTTCAAGAAATATATCCTGTGGTCCGCTATAAAAATTAAAAAAAAAATAAAAAATTAAAATCAATGCGGTCCTCATCCGATGAACTTAACCAAAAGTTGAAACTACCCAAAAGAGCCAACCATCCACACGCGTGTCCACCCTCACGCACCTTTTCGATCATGTCCCGTGGACCGAATCTGCCTACCTCGTCTCCTAGAACTCTGCGAGCACTACCAACCAAATCTGGTCTCTCATCACTCCTCCCAACCCTTAATAAAAATATACAGCAAAGCTTTTTAATTATTTAAAAAAAATAGTAGAGATTTTACACCCAAAAAGCCATTTTAAAGACTGTTTCTACTCGCAAATACAAGGGCTTTGCCCGCCGCTGAGTTTGTAGCACATCGGTTCTCAACCTGTGGGTCGCGAACCCTTGGGGGGTCGATCGACCAGGTTACAAGGGTCACCCAAGACCACCGGAAAACACATGTACTCTTTAGTTATGAAGTATCATCGAACATTTATTTTTTGGCTGGGGGTCGCCACAACATGAGGAGCTGTATTAAAAGGTCGAGGCATAATGAAAGTTGAGAACCACTGTTGTACCACGTTTGTTGACACGCATAACTGAGTGAGTTCGCTCGGATCATCCTCTGTCTTGTCCTGACTAGATGTTCGCCAGACTTGTTAACAGAGTGGCACTTCCGGTGTCATTTGGTTATCATTCGTTGGTTTTTTTTTTGGGGTTTTTTTTTGTTTTGTTTTTTAAATAGAGTTCTACTTTAGTCCATAATTAACACATAATTTAAACATAAAATGTTTCAATTAAAAATATTTTTTTATTTTTTTATTTTTTTTTATAATAAAAAAAGGACCCTTATCAAAAGGCGAGTTTAAACGCACAAAAAAAATGCACTTCTGTACATAGATTGCTTTTCTACACTTCTGTACATAGCTTGCTTTTCTACAATTCTGTACATAGATTGCTTTTCTACACTTCTGTACATAGCTTGCTTTTCTACAATTATGTACATAGATTGCTTTTCTACACTTCTGTACAGACTTGCTTTACGCATTTTAAATTTAGAAATTTAAAATTATTTTCTACTTTTGACTGCGTTTAAATTCGTCTTTGATCCAAATTCTTTTTTTTTTTAAACAAGACAAATTTTTCTATTTAAAAAAAATTAATTGAACATTGAAATTAAAAAAAAAAAAAAAAAAAAACATCACTTGTGTCCGCATGTCGAACGTATCGGAACTGCCAAACAGCCGAACTACCCCCCAAAAAAGCCACCAGACTATCAGTAATCCCAATTAAGTTTCCGAGCCGTCAGTGTCGGTGAAATCGGTTAACCCTGATCTCCTTCGCGCCTTGTGTCAATAACCTGATCAATCGGGATGTTGTAACACCAGGGGTTCAGCATCATCTCGTTGCGGGGGCCCGGGCCAGTCTCGCGTCTTTCATCGGAGCAAGAATTGGCACACTCAATAAATTCAATTACCGCATTGCATTTTTCCGACGACAATCCTCAGAGGGTCAGTGGGTCCGGTTACGGGGAATTATGGGATGATCAAAAAAAACATTGGCAACTGCTGTATAATTTTACCCACTTTATTCAGATGCATGAATTTAAAAAAAAAAACATTGTGTGGGTATTTAGTTCATTTAACAAAAAGCATTATCGTTTTGCATATCAAAACATGATCCGCTACAGAAACCTTAGTTTGGAAAACATAACTTCACTTTGCCATCATACAAAATCAAATTACATATACATGAATGTATTTACTCAACGTTATTGAATCCCACCAAAAAATCCCACCTAAAAAGAGGCATATTTCTGTTAGCTGACTGCGTCAAATTTCAGGAACCCACTAGCAGATGTGTTGCAATCTCCATCAAATTAAGTTTTCATGGCTCGCTATTTGAGGGTGTAACATTTATTAAGATGTCCTCTTCGATATGTCATTGTGAGTGATAGCTATTAATTTGTCGTGAAGCAACATGGGTGAAACATTTTTTTAGCAATGGTCACAAAGCATGACTTGTTTGGCTCGGATTTAAAACGCTACCGAAAAGAGTTTTTTTTTGTTGTTTTTTTAAATATTCTTTTTTTATTGTCTTGGTACAACACAGTGTCAATGGTGAAAGCTTAAGACATCTAAAAGCATCAGCTGAATTATTTTTCACCTTTTTCTTGAAACGCGAACAAGGTGTGTGGGTAAAACGGGTAACGTTCTGATTGAACGACAAGTAAAAAGGTAAGACGTTTTTTGGGGGTAATAGTTTCAAAAGTACATCAACTTCATGAATAAAAATAAATATTAAATTATTACATATATATTTATACATATGGTTACGATGTTCAATATCGCCCGCCTTCGTGCCAAGGTGAAGAGTTACTAATTCGTGAACTGCTGTTCACTGACGATGCCGCCTTTACATCGTACACAGAAGATGGTCTTCAGCGGTTAGTTCATCGTCTCTCACACGCATGTAAAGAGCTTGGAGTGTCAATTAGTCGACATAAAACAAATGTCATGATGCAAGAAGCACCGTGCCCTCTAACCATATGGATTGAGGGCTACAATCTGTCGGTTGTTGGGCATTTAAATACATTGGTTCCAATATTTCTAGCTCTCTCTCTCGGTTGACGAAGAGGTGAACATCGGGATCACAAAGAACAGCAGCAACTATGGTTAAATTGAATAAGCGGGTGTGGAATAAATCTCAATCTAACTGCTAGTGCAACACTGAGCGTCTAATCATGCATGTGTGCTTAGTGCTCTCCTATATGGCGAAGTGAAGTGTGGGCCACACATGCCGGACATGAGGGGAAACTCAACAGCTTCCATCAAAGATGTCTGCGTCGCATTTTACGGATTCGATGGCAGAACAAGGTGCAGAACACAGGTCTTGGGACGCGCAAAAATGTTTAGCCATTTTCCGCTCTTAGCAAAAGGCGCCTTCGCTGGTTAGGCCATGTGAGAGGGGAGGAAGGCCGTTTTCCATAAAAAGCTGCTGTATGGAGTGTTGGCAGAATGGACAAGACTTATTGGGCGACCAGGGCTACGACTTATGGACGTTTGCAAAAGGAAGCAACATACAAATCAACAAATGGGAGATCATTGCTGAGCAACGTTCCAGCTTGCGAACAGCAATGTATGAAGGAGTCAAAAAGACAGAAGATGCGAGAAACGCAGATCTTGTAAAAGAAAAAAAAAGAAAGAAAAAGAAGACTACGGAAGGCCAAATCTAGCCAGGAGTCAAGATTCTCCTGCGAGAAATGCATCCAAGATTGCCATTCGAGGATCGGCCTAGTGAGCCATTTGTTGAAGTATACATTATAGCTACTCTGTGTTGCAAAGACGGAAGGATGCCATAATGCCATATATATATATATATATATATATATATATAGAGAGAGAGAGAGAGAGAGAGAGAGAGAGATACATATGATACATATACATTTTTTAAAATGTTCCTTTGTAATGTAATTTACCATCTCTTTTTAATTTCTTTTCTTTTAATTATATATATATGTGTGTGTGTATGTATGTGTGTGTACAATATAATATACATATTATTCTTATTAAATAATTGAAAGGAAAGAAATTAAAAAGAAAGGGCGCATTACATTACACAGAAAAGATGTGTTTTTTTTTGTTTTGTTTTTCTTTTTTACATTTAAAACATTATATTTTGGCGGTGTTGTGAACATGAAACCTCCACCGACACACACACACACACACACACAAACTCACCTTATTTACTGTTACTGTTAAGGGCAAGCCAAAAAAATGATCCAAAAATGACCCCCGGTCTCGATGCCCTCATGGGTTCAAGACGAAATCAGCCAGAAACTGTGTTTCTACACACACACACACACAAAACACACACACACACACAATTTGTTTCCACCCAGTCGTATTTTAATATCAACATTCCCATCGACCGCACGGAGTGGCTCCTCGCATTATTTGCCATCGCCCCTAGCTTACCATGACCGCCAGTGGCTGCTAGCTACCTGACTAATTGATACTAGAATAGTAGCGCGCTGGCTTTCGGGATTGTCGCCAGGCTATGACGTGGCAGACGATCGATGGCGTCGCCCTCCCCACCCTCAAACCCAAACAACCCCCCCCCCCACTCTTTACAGTACCTAACCTCTTGCTATCTGTCTTGTTAAGAGCTTTCAATTATTTTTTTTTAAAGTATGGTTATTGAAGTGCATTTTCACAATTGTGTACGGTACATTCTTGAAACTTTGCGCGGCGTAATGCTTGGGTTCCCGAGAGATCACCTGGTAGATCCTCGTATTTGTTAAATGCGTAAACTTACATCCAGACAATGTTTGTTACCGTTTCCAGATATTTCTTTGAAATTCCTCAACGTCCGGCCTAGGTCAAAATAAATTATAAGACCCGTCCATTTCAAACATTTGTAGCATGTGGAGCAGATCAAAGCGGAAACTGTTATCGTGCGATGAATTGGTTCAGATTCGTGAAGCCAGAGGCGCATTTAAAATATTTGTTTTTTTTTTAAATGCGGTTGCACAGCAAAAAAAAAAAAAAAAAAAAAAAAAATATTAGATTAATTTTTTTGAAAAAAAAAAAAAAAAAAAAAAAAAAAAAAAAAAA
>CAXITT010000016.1:1102375-1118481 GCA_964033795.1 Lymnaea stagnalis | reverse complement strand
TCCATTAAACCCCCCCCCCCCCCCCCCCCCCCCCCCCCCCCCCCCCCCCCCCCCCCCCCGCAGGGAGGCTTGGGTATATTTCGTTAATGTAATTGACAACAGAAAAGCGTGCAAAAGTGCCAGAATGTCGGTGGTTCGGCGGGAATGATTGAAGAGAGACAACACGATCTGACCCAGACAGACGAGCAGACCAATAGAACAACCAACCTACCTAAAAACGTGTCTTAAAGTCGTTATCCTGTTGGAGTTATAGAAGGGCCGGTACGGCTTAGGTGGCGCTGAGGAAACATAACTCTTTGATATGTGTCCGGACGACACAATGAGATGGGGCGAGTTGAGGAACATGGTGAACTTGGAGGGGGGAAAGTCAGCAGTACTGGCACTGTTTCAAGGGTTGACCCTGAGTGTAAGTCAGCAGTACTGGCACTGTATCAAGGGTTGACCCTGAGTGTAAGTCAGTACTGGCACTGTATCAAGGGTTGACCCTGAGTGAAAGTCAGTACTGGCTATGTATTATGGGTTGTCGCCAACCCAACTGTTGTGTTGAGATCAGGGCCGTCCAAAAAAAAAGGGGGTGGGGGGTGGTTTTTTGAAGGTGGCACCCACCACGGGCGCCATTTATAGAGGGCACGAAAATCTTCATTTTTATGCAAAATACGTGTGTATTAATTTACACTCTTTGGGAAGAAGACGCCTAAATTCAGGCATAGCCACGGGGTCTAGCTTTTGCTTGTCAAGGCTCTGGTTCGGGTACCAGGTCATTTCCTGGACAGTCATTTCATCAACACATATTTATCGACAAAATAATTCACGGACAGACTCTTCGTTGACAAAAAATTTCTTTCAGAGACATTTCTCTGACAGACAGATTATCAACAGGCCATCGAGACAAAAAAAAACAACAACAAAGCAACATCGACATGGATTTTTCATCGACAGACCAGACAGAAAACTGGCGTGGATACTTCATCGACAGACCAGACAGATCATCGTCACTAATATTCCATCGACAGACCAGACAGAAAATTGACGTGGATATTTCATCGACATATCAGACAGATCATCGTCACTGATATTCCATCGACAGACCAGACAGAAAATTGACATGGATACTTCATCGACATACCAGACAGATCATCGTCACTGATATTCTATCGACATACCAGCCAGATCATCGACATGGATATTTCATCGACAAACCAAACCAATGGAAACCGCCATCATCAAAATTTTATTGCATGGATTGACATCAGTTGAGTAAAAAATGGAGAAGCTGTCTCAAACGTACCGATACTAAACCGATGATCAACTCAATGAAAGGCGTTCAGATTTCATTCACTCTGTAGAAAAAACATGGATTATGCGCAAAAGAAATTATTTCACATACGATTATTGTAAATATTAATCATCGATAACAAATTCCTATAAAGCTGTTTTGGTGCTGTTCGGGCTGTTGGTGCTGTTTATGCTGCTGCTGCTGTTCCTACCGTTGCTGCGGTTGGTGCTGTTGCTGTAGGATTTGGTTTATTTTTTATTCGTTTTGTTGTGTGGTAAACGATTGCGGTGACAGTGTTTCTTGAACCACATTCTGGATTTCTGCAGTTGATTGACAGAGGGGCCCATATCTTAGGTGGGGCCCATGCCGTGATGGGTTGAAAGAGGGGCCCATATCTTAGGTGGGGCCCATGCCATGATGGGTTGAAAGAGGGGCCCATATCTTAGGTGAGGCCCATGCCGTGATGGGTTGAAAGAGGGGCCCATATCTTAGGTGAGGCCCATGCCGTGATGGGTTGAAAGAGGGGCCCATATCTTAGGTGAGGCCCATGCCGTGATGGGTTGAAAGAGGGGCCCATATCTTAGGTGGGGCCCATGCCGTGATGGGTTGAAAGAGGCGCCCATATCTTAGGTGAGGCCCATGCCGTGATGGGTTGAAAGAGGGGCCCATATCTTAGGTGAGGCCCATGCCGTGATGGGTTGAAAGAGGGGCCCATTTCTTAGGTGAGGCCAAGGCCGTGATGGGTTGAAAGAGGGTCCCATATCTTAGGTGAGGCCCATGCCGTGATGGGCTTTTTTAATGATCACGAACATTTGGAAGCAATATCGAAATCATTTAGATTAATTTTAAGGTTAAATTCTTAAAGTTGTTCAATAAAAAATGTGTATATCTCCTCCCCAGACATGTCACCTTCTCCATTAATAATATTTTGCGTCGTTAAAAATGGAGTGGATATTATTAGTTTCAATTCCAACTGTATTTCATTGTGGATAATGAAGGATGCGCTAAATTAAGTTTGGCCTTGATCCACCAATCACGTGAAAATCTTATACTTATATAGGTCTTTATGTAGCTTATATAAGAAAACAATACCCTTTGATCATGGCCCCCCTAAGGTGTCATATTGTGAGTTTACGATACCATATTATAAGTCAATGAACTTTGTGTATACAACTCTCAGCCGATGAAGTGTCCATGTCAATGTTTATTTTATGTGGATGAAACGTCTGTCGATGAACTGGTCACTTAAACCCTAGTTGTAATGACCTCAAGGAAACATGCAACAGAGAAGAAAAAAGTTAGAAAATAAAAGTATTTTTTCTTGGGATTTGCTAGCTCACCGACAAGCCATCTTGTTTCTTTCCCGACTACCTCAGACTTACCCATTCTTCTCTCCCAAGACAACTGCTAAGCTAACCTTCCCATGATTGGCCTAGTGAGCCACTCGTCGAAGTGTAGGACTACATAGCTACTCCATCGTCTCGCGGAGACGGGAGGATGCCAAATACCTTCATCTTGTATCTCCTGTGACGTTTCGGTGATTTTGACGTCCATTATATCTCGGAAATATTATTTCATGACAATGATTTATTAGTGTTTCTTGTGATAACTATCCCAGCAGACAGGCAAATGTGCGGTTGTAGCGATTACTTTTCATTTTTATTTTAGAAATCCGTGAACGACGCTTGGACGGAAAATAAGAAAGTAAAAACTGATGGGCCATTTAGAGGTTGGGCTAGAGGTGCGTCGTTTAAGTTTAGGGTTAGGCTAGAGGTGCGTCGTTTAAGTTTAGGGTTAGGCTAGAGGTGCGTCGTTTAAGTTTAGGGTTAGGCTAGAGGTGCGTCGTTTAAGTTTAGGGTTAGGCTAGAGGTGCGTCGTTTAAGTTTAGGGTTAGGCTAGAGGTGCGTCGTTTAAGTTTAGGGTTAGGCTAGAGGTGTGTCGTTTAAGTTTAGGGTTAGGCTAGAGGTGCGTCGTTTAAGGTTGGGGTAAGGGTTGCGCTAGAGGTGTGTCGTTTAGGGTTAGGCTAGAGATGTGTCCTTTAGGGTTAGGGTTAGGCTAGAGGTGTGTCGTTGACGGTTAGGGTTAGGCTAGAGGTGTGTCGTTTAGGGTTAGGGTTAGGTTAAGGTGTGTCGTTTAGGGTTGGGGTAAGGTTTGGGCTAGAGATGTGTCGTTTACGGTTAGGGTTAGGCTAGAGGTGTGTCTTTTAAAGTTAGCGTTAGGATAGAGGTGTCTCGTTTAGAGTTATGGTTAGGATAGAGGTTTGTCGTTTAGAAAGTACTCATTGATTGGCAATTTAGAAGTTAGGCTATTGATATGTCATTTCGAAGCTACTAATGAATATGTCATTTTAAAGGTTAGGCTAGTAGTGTGGCATTTAAATGGTAATCATGGAAAGGCCGTTTGGATAAGCTAACCATATCTTACAGATACCGATTACGGACACAAAGATCACAACAGTCGGGGGGGGGGGTAGCTCGAGGGAGACGAAAAAACATGTAAGGAAAGGTGTAGTCCACGATTTTTAATATCCTTCTGTACACCATTTTGTTACAAAAACGATGCCCTCATAGTCGTTGCTTTCATCTGCCATTTCTCAGGCGTCCAAACATTGTTTACCCAAGAGAAAGCTCGCCACACGGGTTGTTGGGCCAGGAAAGCTGAATGAAAGCTCTAGCTCAAAATTTACAGACGGTGCATCATTTGCTTTGAAATGTTAAAATATTTGCATCCATTTTTATACCTAAAGAAGTGTTGGCGAGTTTCATTCTTCCAGCTCAGCAGATGACTAAAATTGTTTCACGCCAGCTAGTTCATCAAGGAGAACGCGCTCAACCTTTTTCCCCTGGGAAGATTTCAATTTTTTGTAAGTGACACTTCTTTCTACGCTGTCCTGGGGAGGTAACACTTTCAAATTCAGCCAAGAATATATTTCAAAATCAGGAGTTCCATGCAACATGAAGTTGGCAGAACAGCGGCTGCTGAGCGCAAAAGAGACATGCCAGTAAGGCCCGGTCTGACTTTGCTCCCGGAGATGTGCGATCATTTCCCTTGCACCAACTGCACAAGAGAATTTCGTGCCAGAATCGGCCTCATGAGCCATCTGCGCACCCACAGACAGAACCAGCACAAACTCTGAATGATTAAAGTGGTCATGGTCTACTCCCGACTGACGAACAACCATATTCAAAATCTTTTAAGTCAACAGAACAACGCTGTGGATATGTTACACGTGTTCCAGAGATGGCCAAAAAAAATTGATCTTTCTATCTGTTTTACGTTTATTTCACTTGCTTCTTCCAAATTTCTCAACTTACTGCGGATGATGAGTGGAAATGAATTTCTCTTCTAACCTTTCTTGACATTTTAACTGCATAATCTTCAATTCCGCAGCTACTTCAAAAAAAAAAAAATGTTGCAGTTTGTCTTTCAATCTCTTCGAAATTTAACTGAATCCTATCAGATATAACCAGATCTCTGCAGCTGGGTTTTCATAAAAACTGCTTGAGCAGTACGCACTAGGGACCCGAATTCCTGTCAAAGTTTCAAAGACAATGACCAAGTAACACGAAAAACGGAAGTCACCCTTCTTGCACAGGTCACGGCACAGGCTGCGCAGATCGTCTCACACGATTTTCTTGCAGGTGCAGCATTAATGCTTAGGTTAACGAGAAATGTTCTGCACTGTGGCGCTGAAACTATTCACTGCCCTGGCCTTTGTGGATACATAAGTTAAGACCAATGGAAATAAGACAATAACTCGTCGCTGCCAAAAGTATGGACAAGCCGGACGACGAGTGAAAAGTATTAAATTGAATTGATTATTTATATAGCGCCTTTAACCATGCTACTTTAGCATGCTCACAGTGCTCTGATATTCTTAAATCTATTTAAATAAAAAAAAGTATTTAAATGTTTCTTAAATGATTTTTCATCATTTTTCAATTTCCCTCAAAGATTGGGACAAACTGTTCCATAATTTTGGCGCTATCGCTTCAAAAGAGCGCATTCCGTATGACTTCTTTCAATGTCCATCCACACTGGGAACTCTCAGTGAGGACTGTGTTGAAGAGCGCAGTACGGACAAATACGGAAACAAAATTTAGCACGAACGTGTGGTCGAAAATGCAATCTTTCTGTACAAAATTTTGGTCGTCTGTTAAACGTAATATGTCATTTAGAAAATACTAGTTTCAAGTCATGGAGATGGTAGCAGTGATGGGTCGTTTTAGAAAAAAGCTCTGGGGGATAAAGAGCAGTTTAGAAGTAACTCTTGTTAGATTCTAAAGAAGTTGCTAGCCACTTTGCATTGTATTCACTTAAGACGTTCACTGGAGAAAACAATAAGTGTTAACTTTTTAAAACGACATCAGATGTGTGTTATATAATTCAATCAAGGGAGGTCTCATTATCTTCTACCACCAAAGACAAATAGATTTTTTTTTTAAATCTCAAATTGGACACCATCTCAATCTACTAATTTTTAGCTCTTAAAACAGCTGAATCTTTTTTTTAAAAAATAACTATTCAGTAAAGCAGCTACAAACTCAAAGACTCGAACACTACGTCCAAAATTTATCCTAGCATTGAGCCGGCGGATTGCCGTTTCACCACAGCCCTGGGCTTACAACTCAGCTGTCAGTAAATCTTCGCCAACACTTACAACATTGATTTTTCATGTTCACCATTTTTATTTTGTGTGTTGGCCTTCCATTGCCGTCTACCGTTAGCTTGGCTATTTCCCGCCATTGTGCGATCTGCAGCCTGGTGTACAGTTCTAGGCAACGGGAGCACGAACATGCCAATTAGGGCAGGAATAGATTCGCCGGGAAGCGACAATTAAGAAGCGTAACAGAAGAACGATTATTAGGTTCGAGCCTAGCTGTGTCATATTTAGGGTGGGGTTTCTAAAAAAACTAGACAATCGCCCCCCCCCCCCCCCGCCCTTTTCCCCTTAACCCTGTACCGAGTACTTCACAAAAGTGTGGTTCGAATTCACAAAATATGTTAGAAGATAATTGCCTTTGTTATTGTATAAAGTTTATATTTTGGGGTGGGGAAAGTCGATACGGTGGAGGCCTAATAAGTTCAGTCACGGTGTACATCGGTTTCGCAGAGGCTTAGAGCCCTTGTACTAAGTCAATGCTGGAACGTGCAACGTCAGGGGGTAAGAGAAGTTGTGCGATTTTAAGAAAACACAGATGTCTGTTTGAGATAGTCTTTTAAGGGACCCCGGCCGGGGGGGGGGGGAGGGGGAGGGAAATCAATGCATTGACTTATTTAAAGATCGGCTTTGTCACCCTCTTTCTCTCCCTTCCAATTTTAAACATCGGTTTTTGTAATCTTGCATGCTCGTTCTTCCTGATCGTAATGTTACATGTTAGTACTTCATGATAGTAAAGTTACATGTTAGTATTTCATGTTAGTAAAGTTACTTGTTAGTACTAGTACGCGTCACGATAGTAAGCTTACATGTCAGTAATTTATGGTAGTAATGCTACATGTTAGCACTTGATGACATTAAAGTTACATGTTAGTACTTCACGATAGTAGTGTTACTTGTCAGTACTTCCTGGTAATAATGTTACATGTTAGTACTTCCTGATGGTAACGTTACATTTTAGTACTTCCTGGTAGTAATGTAAAATGTTAATACTTCATGACAGCAATGTTACAGCTAACCACAACGTGCCTACATTTCCTGTTGATAATGTTACTTGGGAGTACATCTTAGTACTAATATTCATTCCAGGACCCTCCTGCCCACATTACCAGATACACTATTTTTTGCAGACACTTCCTACTTACATTTCCTGATATTATGTTGCTTGGTAATACTTCGTGACACCGGTAGCAATGATTACTCCAGGACCGTCCTGCCTACATTACCAAATGGAATATTTTTTTGCAGGCACTTCCTACCTACATTCCCTGATGTTATGTTTCTTGGTGGGTTTTTTTTTGGGGGGGTATATAAATATTTCTTAAGTAGTAATTAAATTTAATAGCTTAATTCATCTAAGAAAAATTATTGCTTTCAATACAAAAATTATGTGCTTTATCGATTACCCCCCCCCCCCTTTTTCCCCTTCCGGCCTAATGATTTCTTTTGTACCTTTTCTTTCCCTGGACCTGCCGCTTAGATGCGCTTCAGTAGCCACACCCCTGAATAAAAGTTAGCAAAGCAGTTCTAGCTTAGGTTTGGTATAAAATAAGTTTAGTCTGTTGTTGTACATTGTACACCGGCCCTGCAGAGTGGCGGCGCCATCTGTGTGCTATTAACAGGCTCGACCTGATCGTCTGTCATCCCATTCAAAATGTATGTCGCTGTTGAAGTGGGGTGACCGGTGGATCTATATGTGACAGTTAAAGGTTTGCGCATAGTGAGCAGCGCCGGCCTTAAGGGGGTGCGACCTGTGCCCTCGCACAGGGCGCCGTGGCCATAGGGGCGCCGCGCCCAGTAAATCTTTAAATTCCCTTAGCTTATTGTAGTGAAGTGTGACCCTCGGGTCCGGGGGGTCGGGAAACGGTATTCTAGCTTTTCGTAAAATGAGTTTTCATACAATGAGTTTTCATACAATGAGTTTTCATACAATGAGTTTTCATACAATGAGTTTTCGTACAATGAGTTTTCGTACAATGAGTTTTCATACAATGAGTTTTCATACAATGAGTTTTCATACAATGAGTTTTCATACAATGAGTTTTCGTACAATGAGTTTTCATACAATGAGTTTTCATACAATGAGTTTTCATACAATGAGTTTTCATACAATGAGTTTTCATACAATGAGTTTTCATGCAATGAGTTTTCACACAATGAGTTTTCACACAATGAGTTTTCATACAATGAAAGTTGCATTCTTGGAGATGGAACAAAGCACCGTAGAAGTTAAATGCGTAAGGTTAGCTACACGTATGGCATCATAACCCGTGCTCCATAACTTTCGTCCTAATCAGAAAAAGAGCGGAGCCATACAGGGACAGGGACAGGGGGCGCCGAATGGATGCTTCGCACAGGGCGAAAGTTGACTTAAGGCCGGCGTTGTAGTGGGGAAAGTTCGCTGATATGATTCGCCGCAAACCGCTCACTATGTGTAGGTTCTAATTAATTGACATGCGTCAAATGTAGCTTCTGCTTTAGCACAACACGGGAATAAGAAATTAGACTTCGAATAAAAAACAAGAACAACTTTGTGCATCGTCTGTCTCTAATGCAGATGTTCTAATTAAACCTTTTAATTATGACGCGACCAGGAACTAACTTTTAGTGAAACATTTTAATTATGACGTGATCATAACTAACTTTTAATGAAACCTTTTAATTATGACGTGATCAAGAACTGACATTTATTGAAATCTTTGAATAATGACATGATTAAGAATTAACTTTTAATGAAACCTTTTAATTATGACGTGATCATAACTAACTTTTAATGAAACCTTTTAATTATGACGTGATCATAACTAACTTTTAATGAAACCTTTTAATTATGACGTGATCATAACTAACTTTTAATGACACCTTTTAATTATGACGTGATCATTACTTACTTTTAATGAAACCTTTTAATTATGACGTGATCATAACTAACTTTTAATGAAACCTTTTGATTATGACGTGATCAAGAAATGACTTTTATGAAACCTTTCAACAGTTTTTTCCAAAGTTATTGAGTTTCATAACCAATCATCTTGTTAATGGCTATAATTTTAATGGTCTGATGTCTCTGGTCTGTGGTCTGTTGTTGTGGTCTCTGGTCAGTGGTCTGTTGCATGTGGTCTCTGGTCTTTGATCCGTGGAATGTTGTGTGTGGTCTCTGGTCATCATCGTTGATTGGGGAATTAATTTTAGTTTCAATGATAGATAAAAAAAACAAAAAAAAACACGATAAATGGCTCCCGATCATTGAGGATCAATGCGACTTGATTATTATTGCTTTCTGGTTTGTAAACCTCAAATCTTACCCAAACTCTGGTTACTTTTTGGATAACATGGCTCATGTATCCTTAGGTGGACCTCTGACGAGCTTCAAGACTTCTCATAAGAGCAGAACTAGTTAGAATAAGTTTCAAATGTAATTAGTTAGAATAAGTTTCAAATGTAATTAGTTAGAATAAGTCCCAAATGTAACTTGCTAGAATAAGTCCCAAATGTAACTCGTTAGAATAAGCCTCAAATGTAACTTGTTAGAACAAGTCCCAAATGTAACTCGTTAGAATAAGTCTCAAATGTAACTGGTTAGAATAAGTCTCAAATGTAACTTGTTAGAATAAGTCTCGAATGTAACTAGTTAGAATAAGTCTCAAATTTAACTGGTTAGAATAAGTCTCAACTGTAACAGGTTAGAATAAGTCTCGAATGTAACTCGTTAGATTAAGTCTCAAATTTAACTGGTTAGAATAAGTCTCAAATGTAACTGGTTAGAATAAGTCTCAAATTTAACTGGTTAGAATAAGTCTCAAATGTAACTGGTTAGAATAAGTCTCAAATGTAACTGGTTAGAATGTGTCTCAAATGTGACTGGTTAGAATGAGTCTCAAATTTAACTGGTTAGAATGAGTCTCAAATGTAACTGGTTAGAATAAGCCTCAAATGTAATTAGTTAGAATAAGTCTCAAATGTAACTGGTTAGACTAAGTCTCGAATGTAACTAGTTAGAATAAGTCTCAAAGTGTCCGCTGTGACATCATGGCATCAGAAGTTATTTCAGTCCTTGGCAGCCTACTAATTGCCCAGTTTCTTTTTCGCTGAGAGTCAGAGAGCTTTTTGAAGAAAAAAAAATGTATTGATCTATGACAAACGAACTATTTAAATGCCTGCTGATGTGCTGTGTCATTCTGCAAACCATTGGATTGAACATAAACGTGTCTTTAGGCCTAGTGTGTTGACAAAGATAAGGTGGGAAAGGAGGGGGGGAAGGGGGGGGGGGGGGGTGGGGGGGGGGGGGGAGGGTGGTGATTGTTAAAAGATAGATAACCATTGCCTCCTTGATTGCTGACCTAATCAGAAAGTAAAGGACAAGCAGCATCGTATGTGTTCTTGTAATGCTTTAACCATCTCGAACTGCCACGTCTCTGGTCCGTTACTATATTTCGTCACGATGACATCAACCTAGTGATGTGACGAGGAACAATTGTCTGAGTCGCAATTTTAAAATTAAAAAAATTCCATGTTTAAAAAAAAAAAAAAAGAATTTGTTTCCATATTTTTCTGAAGGTTTAAAGGTCCTCATTTTTTATTATCAATTGTTTCTATTTCTTTTGTATACACTCTCTTGTCGTTTTTGAATCCCTCGTTTTTTTCCCCCGTCAAATAACCCCCAAACTTTTAATCGGCTCCATGCGCAGCTGCCACTTGCAGGGGTCGTCCATGTGTCTGCATGATGTCCCGTGCATAAACTGAATCTGCAGGTGAATGCTATAGACCCGTTTAGTTTTGTCGTGTTGATAACCATACGGCTACTGAGTTATTACTTTGGAGCTGTCACCTGTTCATTGTCTCACCACTAGCTGTCACTGACCCGTCAATTATTATTCAGGAGTAATGACCACTGTCTTGATGATAATTGTTTACAGCAAATTATCACTGTCCGGGTGTTAATTATTCACAACTAATTATCACTGTCTTGATGTTAATTTTTTTACAACATATTGTTCGTGAATCAGGAAACATGACGTCCACGGTTAAAGTCGATCTAATATCCCGAGTCAATATTTTACACCTTCATAACAACCGATTCTTTGTAAGAGCTATCCATTACACTGTGGGAAGCGAGCCCACTCCCCGGGTGTTTTTACACGCGATAACAAACTTCTAACAATGAACTCGTAGCTCTATAAATATTTGAAGGTCCGATTATGCTTCTGGGAAAATACTCCATACCACTATTCTTACTAAGATAAGATAAGATAAAATGAATTCTAAAGACTTTCTCTTCACACTCGCAGCTACTCTCTCTTGTTTGTAGTATATATATATATATATATATTTTTTTTTTTTTCATTAATATTTTGCTGACACTACGTGACTCTTTCGCTCAGTCAAAAATAATTTAAAGTTTCTTAAATTGTATTACCGGGTACACAAATAGTCTATATATATATATATATATATTTTTTTTTTTTTTCATTAATATTTTGCTGACACTACGTGACTCTTTCGCTCAGTCAAAAATAATTTAAAGTTTCTTAAATTGTATTACCGGGTACACAAATAGTCAGTACAGAAAATATTTTCAAAATTAAATAAAAAAATTAAAACATATTATCCTTTGGCCACATAATTTACAGTATTCACACAGACTTTTTGCATGTCTGTCTTTGCTTAATTCATTTAAAGAAATGTTAAGCTATTTCCTAATTTTTGTGCGTCGCTTGATGGAAAGACTTTAAAAAAAAAAAGAATTGTTAAAAGATATTTTTTCCCCCCACATTTTTTACCAAATAAATTAAAATTCGGATTGAATTACATTGCCTATATTGTTTTCAGTCTTTACTGTTAATTAATTTTTTGCTGAAATTCCCGCTACTTAACCGCTTCTCCGACATAATTAGGTCTGACTGTGGAACTCTGTCTTTCTTAACCACATACAATTCTAATGAACTCTACAGCGTTCCAATCGCCTACTGCCATTATTTTTAGAAATGGCCTTGATTTACAGCGTTATAGTCCGGTGAGGGAAAATTCATGGATAACATTTTGTTATGATTGTATTGATGAGGACGGGAAACTCTTTGGGAATTTTACCAAAACAAAATGCTGATTTGAATTTCATATAACTTAACAACCTGCAATGTAGATGTACCTTATTTATTGATTGTCCTTTTTTTTTTTTTCAAACTCATGAGTATTCAAACTCATTTTAGAATAATAAACAGGCGCTAGTAATACTTAGGAAAAATTAGATTCGATGCTTCGTAAATTGGAAAGCATATATGCGATGCTTCGCAAATTGCAAACAGATAGATGGGTGCTTTGTAAATGGGAAAGCCTAGTACCGGATATCTGGAAGATACAAAATTATATAAACTTCGTGTTTAAACCTCGGTCAGTTTAGAAATATATATTTTTTAAAAATACTTCTTCACAATGCCCTCTGATTTTAGCGCTGTTAATTTATTGAAGGAGATATGCTCAACCAAGTCAATGGCAGATTGGTACAGTTCTCTGAGGACATTTGCTTGGTCAAGTCCATGTCAGATTGGTACTGTTCCTTGAGGTCATCTGCTTGACCAAGACAACAGCAGATAACGCCTTTAGCGCCATTAATGTTTTATGTTGTTACTATATATATATATTAAAGCAGGGATCCTCACATTATTTTGTTCTTCACTGAATACTATATTAAATTGTGATCCAAATTTTATATTATTATTAATACTATAGCAATTATTATTGTTCATGGCATCATTACGTCTTCGCGAGACGATGGAGTAGCTTATTGGAACTTCATAAAGTGGCTTATGAGGCCAATCCTGAAATAGAAGCTGTGGCTGCATTTCTCACAGGAGAATCTTGACCTCTTGTTTACTTTTGCCTTCCTTATTTTTTTATAATGGCTTCGCTTCTCCCCTATTCTACCTGTTTGATTCCCTCTTACACTGCTGTTTGCCAGCTATAACGGTGATCTCCCATTCGTCTATCTCTGTGCTGCCTTCCCACATGTTTCTCTTACATGCATCCTTGAAGCGCAGTCGCAACCGTCCAATGAGTCGTGCCCCATCTTTCAACTCTCTGTACATCAGGTCCTTCGGAATACGGCCTTCATCCACTCTCCTTACACATGGCCTAACCAGCGAAGGCGCCTCTTACTAGGATCGGAGATCATGTTCCACCCTTTGGCACGTTCTAGAACCTCTGTGTCAGGCACTTTGTCCTGGCATCGAACTGGCAGAATCCACCGCAGACATCTTTGGGGAAAACCATTGAGTTTCCGCTCGTGACTGGCACATGTGGTCCCCACTTCAATGCCACATAGGAGCCTAGTGGGCACACATGAATGAAATATGTAGTCCACACCTCAATGCCATTTGGGGAGCCTACTGAGCCGAAATGACTGGCACATGTGGTCCCCACTTCAATGCCACATAGGAGCCTAGTGGGCACACATGAATGAAATATGTAGTCCACACCTCAATGCCATTTGGGGAGCCTACTGAGCCGAAATGACTGACAGATGTGGTCCCCACTTCAATGCCACATAGGAGCCTAGTGGGCACACATGAATGAAATATGTAGTCCACACCTCAATGCCATTTGGGGAGCCTACTGAGCCGAAATGACTGACAGATGTGGTCCACACTTCACTGCCATATAGGAGCGTACTTGTAACAGCATGACTGACAGATGTGGTCCACACTTCACTGCCATATAGGAGCGTGCTGAGCACGCATGCCTCATTCTCGCTTAGTTTAGTGCTTTCATTGAGTTTAGAATTATTCCACACCCGCTTGCTGCTTTTGCGAGCCTGATGTTCACTTCTTCAGCAACGAAGATGGCGCTAGAGATGTTCGGCCCAAAGTTTGTGAAGTTTTTAACAACTGAAACGTCATGGCCACGTTTACTACTTTTGCTGGAGACTGTGTTTCTTGCGCCATGATTTTTGTTTTCTGTAGACTAAAGATCTATTATTATTCTTATTATACACGAAAGCTAATAATTTGTCTGAATAATAAAGAAAATTTAATGAAACTCTCAGAGTGCATTGTCCAACGACAGATAAGGAGAAAATGAATTGAGAAATGGGAACATTTGGATCAGAGGAATAGCGGCCTACATGATGACACGATTGTCAGCTTCCAGGATGCAAACCTTCCCACTTCTATGTAATGACGTGTTGTGAAATAATTATAAGCGGGATGACGTCCTATTTCACCCATCACCATTAACTTCCATGACTTCCAATGACTTTCATTGTCTTCCAGTGACTTCCACTGATTTCCATGACGTCCAATAACTTTCATTGTCTTCCATTGACTTGCATTGACGTCCAGTGACGATCATTGGCTTCAAATGACCCACAGATAGGGGTTAAGTATCTTGAGATTGTAAGAATCAATTTTATTTAAGAACTTAATACCAAAAATAAGAGAGAACCTTTTTTTTTAAAAAAAAATTGAAAAGTCATACAATCCATTGAAACAAGTAGAAATTTAAGCAACGAAATAAAATAAGATATTAAAAGAAATGACCCACCAAGAGGATGAAACATGATAAGGAAATGACCCACGAAGAGGCTGAAACATGATACAGAAATGACCCACGAAGAGGCTGAAACATGATACAGAAATAACCCACGAAGAGGCTGAAACATGATACAGAAATAACCCACGAAGAGGCTGAAACATGATACAGAAATAACCCACGAAGAGGCTGAAACATGATACAGAAATGACCCACGAAGAGGCTGAAACATGATACAGATGTGGACATCCGCATGCTGAATTCATACTGTTTTTAACTTCTGATGCATCAATGCTGGAAAGTGCACATACCCCCCTCCCCTCCCCAATCCCCATTCTAATTTTACGATGCGCCACCCAACACCTGAAAATTCATATCAACTACTTAATGTGTTTTGATGGCAATGGTGGGGACCGCTGGATTATGGGCAACGCATAATGGAATCGAGTTAATCTTGCGCGATAACGTTCGACCAAATGAACAAACATTATTAGTGCCGGGCCTTTGTCACAGAAGTGCGCCATTTGTGTCAAGTGGTCAGATGATGTAGCAAAATATTCGTCCCGAACCAAGGGTCTTTTGTGCGCGCAACCAAATTATGGCCCCCTATACGTGAACACTTCTTTACTATAACACGCTCCACTTAGCTGAGCAGTGCACATTTTGTTTCTATACAAATAACAGCATTGTTGATTGACATGGACTGTACACGTGATAGATATAAATACACCCATATATAATATATATATCGAGGGGCGTGACTTTAGGTTTTTTGTCTCCATAGTAAACATTTTAATTGTAGCATTTTTTTTTTCTTTTCTTTCTTAATGTAAAATTACACAAGCATAATGAAATTTCACATTAAATTATTTATTTTAAATATGAAAAAAAAATGGCTTTATATCCTATTCTTTGCTTTTCACAGAAACGTTTTGAAAATTGTGTTTTTTATTTATTTCAAAAGTTTATGATCATAATTAAATCACGTGTGTATAGAAAGGGTTTTCCAAACTTATCTATGTTTAGCACCCCTTTTGGGATTATTTGTTAAAAGTAATCTCATAAATCTTACAAACTGTTTGGCAAACTCTTGCGCCACCCCCCCCCCCCTTGCCAAAATAGCAATACATTTGAAAATAAGAAGGAAAAAATGGAATTCTAATTTAACAGCCTATAAAGAAAACTTAAGAAGATAGAACACAAACATGCAGAGGCGTAGCGAAGAGGGGCAGGGGACAGATGTCCCCGGTCGCCAGCTTGTTAGGGGCGCCAAAATGTGCTTTGATATTATTTTATTCATAAAAATAGTGGGTTTGAGGGTTGAAAAAAGAAAATGGGGCGCTTTAAAATGAAACTCGTCCCCGAGCACTAAAAAACCTAGCTGCGCCTCAGCAAAGATGTTAATATTATTACTTGCTATATAGCGTTAAATCTTAATAAAGTTATTTAAAAAAAAATTATAATTAACTTTCACATGTATATCCTAGGGGTTGTTCGCAAATTACGTCACGCTCAAGAAGAGAAGTGGGGGGGGGGGGGGGGGTGGCGGGTTTTTGTGAAAGGGGGGGGGGGGGGGAAAAAATTTTTGAGGTCGCAAAATTATGGTTTTTTTTTTTTCTAAATTTTCTTTTTTTTTTTTATATTTTT
>CAXITT010000016.1:1076833-1101145 GCA_964033795.1 Lymnaea stagnalis | reverse complement strand
GGGGGGGAGTGGAGAGGAGGGGGAGAGTGGAGAGGAGGGGGAGAGTGGAGAGGAGGGGGAGAGTGGAGAGGAGGGGGGGGCTAATTTGAATATTATTCAAACAAGAATTCGAGAGGAAAAATAAAAGAGCGAGATGAAGTACCATTAACAGCTAACCATTGTCTGTCTGGCGTCTACTTTATATTCCGCGGGGAGACGATAGATATCGACCAATGGGATTACCAGGGACTGCCACGGCAAACAGCGATAATATACAAAGAGCTTGGATTACAATGCTAGAGATTCTCCGGGTGCAAGAAAAGACTTCAGTGTCCCCACTGTGAGAGGCAGTCGGGTCAGAGCAGTTGATGACACGCGAAATGAGCTTGCAGAGATACTTTGAGACCCGGGGCAGGGGGTATGTGTGGTGGGCAAATGGGGAGTTATTGCAGAATGTTCCCGCTCTTATCCCCAGTGTAACACACGAGAAAAGAATTTTAAAAAGTGCAATTCGCTGAGAGCCACTTTCAATCTCTCCCCCCCCCCCCAACCGCGCACCAGAATAGATCCAAATCAATGTATTTTATTTATGGAGAAGGTTGCGTTGGGGACACCGTCATCCACCGTCAACCATCGTCATCCACCTAAAAGAATTTTAAAAAGTGCAATTCGCTGAGAGCCCCTTTCAATCTCCCCCCCCCCCCCCAACCGCGCACCAGAATAGATCCAAATCAATGTATTTTATTTATGGAGAAGGTTGCGTTGGGGACACCGTCATCCACCGTCATCCATCGTCATCCACCGTCATCCACCGTCAACAATCGTCATCCACCGTCATCCATCGTCATCCATCGTCATCCACCGTCATCCACCGTCATCCACTTTCATCCATCGTCATCCACCGTCATCCACCGTCATCCATCGTCATCCACCGTCAACCATCGTCATCCATCGTCATCCACCGTCAACCACCGTCAACCATCGTCATCCATCGCCATCCATTGTCATCCACCTTCATCCACCTTCAACCATCGTCATCCACCGTCATCCATCGTCATCCATCGTCAACCACCGTCATCCACCGTCATCCACCCTTCGTATTAATAACAAACTGATTATACAAACCCACAAACTTTCAAGATTTGATTTGCTTGAGCTTTAATTAAAATTACGACCATTTTTTTGTATCATTCGTCACACAAGGGGCAACCTGAAAATAACGATTTTCTTAGGGTATCAGTCCAGGGTGTTTATAACAAAGTCTTGATCTAAGCATTCTCTTAGGGCAGTGGTTCTCAACCTTGCTAGTGGCGCGACCCTTTAGTACAGTTCCTCATGTTGTGGCGACCCCCAGCCACAAAATTATTATGGTTGCCACTTCATAACTGTAGAGTATATGCATCCTGCAGGTATCAGTCCAACATTTTATAAAAAAAGTCTTGATTTAAGCATTCTCTTAGGGTATCAGACCAACGTCTTTATAACAAAGTCTTGATCTAAGCATTCTCTTAGGGTATCAGACTAACGTCTTTATAACAAAGTCTTGATCTAAGCATTCTCTTAGGTTATCAGACCAACGTCTTTATAACAAAGTCTTGATCTAAGCATTCTCTTGGGGTATCAGACCAACGTCTTTATAACAAAGTCTTGATCTAAGCATTCTCTTAGGGTATCAGTCCAAAGTCTTTATTACAAAGTCTTGATCTAAGCATTCTCTTAGGGTATCAGACCAACGTCTTTATTACAAAGTCTTGATCTGAGCATTCTCTTAGGGTATCAGACCAACGTCTTTATAACAAAGTCTTGATCTAAGCATTCTCTTGGGGTATCAGACCAACGTCTTTATAACAAAGTCTTGATCTAAGCATTCTCTTAGGGTATCAGTCCAAAGTCTTTATTACAAAGTCTTGATCTAAGCATTCTCTTAGGGTATCAGACCAACGTCTTTATAACAAAGTCTTGATCTGAGCATTCTCTTAGGGTATCAGAACAACGTCTTTATAACAAAGTCTTGATCTAAGCATTCTCTTAGGGTATCAGTCCAACGTCTCAATAACAAAGTCTTGATCTTATCATTCTCTTTGGGGTATCAGTCCAACGTCTTTATAACAAATTCTTGATCTAAGCATTCTCTTAGGGTATCAGACCAACGTCTTTATAACAAAGTCTTGATCTGAGCATTCTCTTAGGGTATCAGACCAACGTCTTTATAACGAAGTCTTGTTCTGAGCATTCTCTTAGGGTATCAGACCAACGTCTTTATAACAAAGTCTTGATCTGAGCATTCTCTTAGGGTATCAGTCCAACGTCTTTATAACAAAGTCTTGATCTGAGCATTCTCTTAGGGTATCAGACCAACGTCTTTATAACAAAGTCTTGATCTAAGCATTCTCTTGGGGTATCAGACCAACGTCTTTATAACAAAGTCTTGATCTAAGCATTCTCTTAGGGTATCAGTCCAAAGTCTTTATTACAAAGTCTTGATCTAAGCATTCTCTTAGGGTATCAGACCAACGTCTTTATAACAAAGTCTTGATCTGAGCATTCTCTTAGGGTATCAGAACAACGTCTTTATAACAAAGTCTTGATCTAAGCATTCTCTTAGGGTATCAGTCCAACGTCTCAATAACAAAGTCTTGATCTAAGCATTCTCTTAGGGTATCAGTCCAACGTCTCAATAACAAAGTCTTGATCTAAGCATTCTCTTAGGGTATCAGTCCAACGTCTTTATAGCAAATTATTGATCTAGCCACTGATATGATGTACAAAAAATGCTTAGATGGGCGCATTGGCAGAAAAATACTATGTGTCAGATTGTGCATAGCTAGCCCGGGAACTAGTATGTGGTGAAGTGTAGCTAGTTGAGGACCTAGTATGTTATAGATACTGGCAGAAACATAATATGTGACAGATTGTGCATAGCTAGCCGGGGAACTAGTATGTGGTGGAGTGTAGCTAGTTGAGGACCTAGTATGTAATAGGTATTGGCAGAAACATACTATGTGATAGATTGTGCATAGCTAGCCTAGGAACTAGTATGTTGTAGATTATAGCTAGTTGAGGACCTAGTATGTTATAGGTATTAGCAGAAACATAATATGTGACAGATTATGCATAGCTAGCCGAGGAACTAGCATGTTGTAGATTATAGCTAGTTGAGGACCTAGTATTTAATAGGTATTGGCAGAAACATACTATGTGACAGATTGTGCATAGCTAGCCGAGGAACTAGTATGTTGTAAATTATAGCTAGTTGAGGACCTAGTATGTTATAGGTTTTGGCAGAAACATACTATGTGACAGATTGTGCATAGCTAGCCGAGGAATTAGCATGTTGTAGATTATAGCTAGTTGAGGACCTAGTATGTGATAGATTAAGCCACTTGAAAACCTAGGATGTGATAGATTGTAATTAGTCGAGGACCTAGTAGTGGTAGATTATAGCCAGCATTTGACAGATTATAGCGGGTTGAGGACCTAGTATGTGAAAACACGGATGGCTATGGCAGGCGGTCAAACAATGCAGGTAAAACGACATATCATGTAGGCAAATCAGAGACGGTTCCGTTTTGCCGCTGGTACCTCTCCCTTACGGCCTTACCCAACTGTTGAAGTCAGAGCCTGGCGACGTCGATGATTGTAGTTAATGTAAAGCACATCAGTCCCTTTAAGCCGACATCGTCTTTAGCAACTTTAAAAGGCGCTTTTTCAAGGGGTAAACGGAGCGCCTGGGTCGTGTGTATGTGTGTGGTGGGGGGGGGAGGTTGCTTGTTGTTGTGACATGCGTGCAGCCAATTAGGGCCTGGGTCGGTCTTATAGGGTAAGATTTATGGTCGCGACGAGACAATCGGGGAAAAAGGGGGGAGGGGGGTTGAGGGGTTAATGGGCTAACTTGATTAAGGAAGACCAGTAAATAACGTTATTGTCGAGAGGACAGCAACGGGACCCAGGGCCAATTGGACGGGAAAGCTGGAAACGCAATGTTTTAATTTGTTGCTTTATTTGTGTACACTGGTTAACTGTAATGGTGAGGACGAAAACAGCTTCATAATGGCATATTTTCCCTTTTTACCCTCACTTTTCGTCCCGTGAAACGCTAATGCTTTGTAATGGCAGTATTCCCTTCTTAGCCCTAAAATTTCGTCCAATGAGGTTTCTGTCTGTGTAGCAAGGTGGTTCCTCCTGTGTAGCAAGGTGGGACCTCCTGTGTGACAAGGTGGCTCCTGCTGTGTGACAAGGTGGTTCCTCCAGTGACAAGGTTGTTCCTGCTTTGTAGCAAAGTGGTTCTTTATGTATGACAAGGTGGTTCTTTATGTGTGGCAATGTGGTTCCTCCTGTATAGCAAGATGGTTCCTCCTGTGTGACAAGGTGGTCCCTCCTGTGTGACAAGTGGCTCGTCCTGTGTAACAAGGTTTGTTCGTCCTGTGTGGCAAGCTGGTTCCTGCTGTGTGGCAAGGTGGTTCTTCCTGTGTGACAAGGTGGTTCTTCCTGTGTGAAAAGGTGGTTCCTCCCATGTGGCAAGGTGGTTCTTTCTGTGTAAAAAGGTGGTTCCTCCCGTGTGGCAAGGTGGTTCTTCCTGTGTGAAAAGGTGGTTCTTCCTGTGTGACAAGGTGGTTCCTCCCGTGTGGCAAGGTGGTTCTTTCTGTGTAAAAAGGTGGTTCCTCCCGTGTGGCAAGGTGGTTCTTCCTGTGTGAAAAGGTGGTTCTTCCTGTGTGACAAGGTGGTTTCTCCTATGTAGCAAGGTAGTTCCTTCTGTGTGACAAGGTGGTTCCTCCCGTGTGACAAGGTGGTTCTTCCTGTGTGGCAAGGTGTTCCTCCCGTGTGGCAAGGTAGTTCTTCCCGTGTGACAAGGTGGTTCCTCCTATGTAGCAAGGTAGTTCCTTCTCTGTGACAAGGTGGTTCTTCCTGTGTGACAAGGTGGTTCTTTAAGTGTGACAAGGTGATTCCTCCCGTGTGGCAAGTTGGTTCCTTCTGTGTGACAAGGTGATTCCTCCCGTGTGGCAAGGTGGTTCCTCCCGTGTGGCAAGGCGGTTACTCCGGTGTGACAAGGTGGTTCCTCCCGTGTAACAAGGTGGTTCCTACCGTTTGGCAACGGGGTTCCTCCAGTGTGGCAAGGTGGCTCTTCCTGTGTGACAATGTGGTTCTTCCTGTGTGACAAGGTGGTTCCTCCCGTGTGACAAGGTGGTTCTTCCTGTGTGACAAGGCGGTTCTTTATGTGTGACAAGGTGGTTCTTTATGTGTGACAAGGCGGTTCTTTATGTGTGACAAGGCGGTTCTTTATGTGTGACAAGGCGGTTCTTTATGTGTGACAAGGCGGTTCTTTATGTGTGACAAGGCGGTTCTTCATGTGTGACAAGGCGGTTCTTTATGTGTGACAAGGCGGTTCTTTATGTGTGACAAGGCGGTTCTTTATGTGTGACAAGGCGGTTCTTTATGTGTGACAAGGCGGTTATTTATGTGTGGCAAAGTGGTTCTTCCTGTGTGACAAGGTGGTTCTTCCTGTGTGACAAGGCGGTTCTTTATGAGTGACAAGGTGGTTCTGTGTTTTCGGGATATTTTAAGGGGGGGGGGTATTTAAATCGAATATGTAGCCCCTACCATTCCTTACAAGTTGTTACACTTTCGAAGAAAATGGAAAAAGCGAAAGACTTTGAGGAAGTAAATTAAACTAAGTACTTTACGTCAGCTAACTCTTTTCAGGAATCACAGGAGAATAATAATTATGTTTGCTGAAAAAACAAAACTGATGATAAATGTTAAAAACCAGGCATATTCAGTTCAAAATATAGAAATACTCTCTGTCGGTCTTCTGCAAAAGTTCATGCAGAGAGGCCACTCCAAAATTTTTTTTTTTTTTTTAAATCTCTAAACAAAACGTAACTAAAATTACTGAGGATCCTCAAGGAGTGAGAACCTTGCATCCAGAAACACGTTGAAAAGATGTATTTCGATAGATGAGAACTTAACAGATGAAACGACTTTTAACAAGCCATTGAGGGTTTCGCTAAGAAACAAACATAAAGAAAGAAAAGGTAGAATTCAAGAATGTTAACAATAACATTTGTTTACGTCACAAATGACCAAATCGTTGTTTTAAAATGATTTTTTTTTTTTTTTGTGAGGGAGGGTTGGCAAATTCAAGGACTGCCAGAAAGCACAGTGTCTAGCGGCGTTTCAATCTTTCTTTTTTTTTAAATCAGGCCAATAATTATGACATATTAAATTTAACGAAAGTACTTCAGAGAGAAATAAATCAAATTTGCGTCACTATTCACCAGACTGCTTTTATCCGCAGTGGAACCAGTGGCGTACCTAAGGGATACGAAGGGGGGGCGATTGCCCCATGAGAAAATTGTGGGTCTTGTATAGCATGTGTGAGTGTGTTGTTGTTGTTTTTTTTTGGTGTGTTTTTTGTGTTTTTTTTTTTTTTTTTGGGGGGAGTGTCGGGGGTTCGCTGTGGTCGAAAATATATTCAAGGTACACTACTGAAAGACTCAAACATTTTGTGACATCTTCTCGGGAGATTTCTTTTAATACCAGTGTACGCCTCTTAGAAGAATGTCCTCTCCATGACGTACTTTTTCAATGACCAGACCAATGACGTTTTGTTTGGCTAGAGCCGCCATCTTGCGTCATTTGAAATGACGTTAGTGGCATTTAACATCATTCGTGTATCCGTATATTTTGAAACCATGACGCTTGACATTTGACTTTGACTTTAAACACCCATTCCACGCTTCGTGATTGGAAATGCCAGGGGTTGAAAGCCCGTGGTTATATTTAGACCCGTCCGGTAACAAGACACTGGCCTCGCTTCGTTTTACCCTTAAACAGAATGACGCAGGACGAGCTAAAATCGTGCTGGACATATCATTTAAAATCAGCTCAACAGTTCTGGCATTTCCTTCGCTGATGGAAATTTAACGCGACCGTGCTGTGTTAAAGAGTAGTAACATATGGTGTTTTTTTTTATGATCTTATATTTATGTAAGGGGTTACGGTACGTCAGTGTCAGGGTTCGCCATCTAAGCATGTTCGGTCGTTCGGGATCAACCGTTGTCAAGTTACTCTCTAAGAAACTAAATTGGTTTCAAAGCTATTTTTAGGTGACGACATTATTATTTATAACCGTGTTTCTTAATTCTCAAATGGGGGAAATTCAATGTAAGCCCTCTTATAACTGAGATCCTTATTATTTGTATAATCTTTTCAACTTGGCTTTGTTTGGGTTGTGGGGGGGGGGGGTTTGGGGGGCGTGGATTATTTCAATATACAGATTATTCTCATCCGAGGATTATAGTGATAATTTTTTTTTAAAAAAAGGTTTAGTTTTTAGTACTAAAAAGCCACTAAATTAGTTCCGTATGTTCAGCCGCTGGTATAGGAAAATGGGTATGGAGTGGTGTGGTTTGGGCGGTCGCCCTGGGTGGCACTTATTTTTCTTTTTACCGAGGGGCGTCATTTTCGACAAAAGGCAGAGTTGTTTTTCCTTGCAGTGTAGAAGTATGGGAGAAATCTCGGCCCACCTAGGGTTTCACTAGCGCCTAGCTACCAGTGGTTCTTTCAGGCATACCACCCACGAAAAATTCAACTGCCCCCCCCCCCCCCTGAGAAAATCTGCACAACAATAAAACTTACGCTTTGTATTATAAAATACAACTGGATTGTAATTTTAATTTTATGTTTAATAAAAAATTATAACAACTTGTGCCTTAGTTGAACCAATGGGGTATAAAAAAAAAAACTCTTCTTTCTAAATCACCAATTTAAAAATAAATTCTTTAGATTTTTAATGTATCCGAAGAACGTTACTAAACTTTAAGCTACTGAATTTTTGTGCCAAATGATTACGAAGTGAATTCAGTTTATGTATGACAAAGGGTGCCATAATGTCTTTCCCCGGGCGCTCATAATAATTTATAAAGCTTCTTGAAAGGGGCTCCCCAGATTCCCCCTTCCACTCAGGAGACATAGACGCCCTCGATTTCTGCCTTTCATGCCGATAAAAATGACAGTATAGCTGGCCCTAGGAGCCAATTTCGGTGCCCATAAATGCACTGTCTAGTGTTAGTACCACCCTGGGTGGGCCCCTTTCAAGGCCACTAGCTGAAGCGTAGCTAGAGTTTTTGGTGCCTGGAGACAAGATTTATTTTTACGCCCCCCCCCACACCTTTTTGTCAATTAGGAAACCGTGTATTTTGATCCATTAAATTCGATCAAAGTCTAGTGCTGGGGGAACATCTGTCCCCACTCTGCTCCCCTTAGCTACGCAACTGAAAATCTGAAATGCGCCACCCCCCTCCCCCCCCCCTTACCCCTGGAGGAAATTGTCTGAAAGAATCTCTACTAGCTACGCAACTGTATTCAGCCATCATGCCCTACATAAATAATCCTCCCATCTCTTTATTTCAATTTATGAATAGGTCGAACACTCGCTCGTTAAAGGTCGTGTAGCCTACCAGGTACGATATAGGACAGGGCTGAGTCAATATTTTATAAATATATTAGTATTCTTGATGGAGGTCTGTTAATGGAGGTCAATGAAGTCTTCTCGGATTTTCGTTAAAATAGTTTTAATACAAGATTGCTGTTATGTTCTTATGTTTCATCGGTGTTTCTAATGAGCAAATCGGCTCGATGTCACTTCAGTTCTGCCGCACGAAATCGGCATTTTCAGTATATTTCTACATCCCCTAGACCAGTGTTGACTAAACTTGTATGATAGGCGGACAGGTGGACAAGATTCAAAACTGCACCAGGGACCGGTACCAAATTTTATTTTTAAAAAAAAATATTTTTTTTAGTTGACCATAAATATTTATGATGGTCGGACCGGTTACATAAGGCCCACAGACCAGGGAAAGGATTGGGGGGGGGGGGGGTGAATCTAAGTATGTGCCAAATGATTACCTAGGGGCTCGCCACGACCAGAGTAAAATCAGTTGGCAATGGGCGCCAATATACCTCCACCCCCCACCGACTCGCTTGAAATATTCCTTCCCCCGACAATATAACCAGATAAAAACATTGAATTAAGGCCTACTCCAAAATGCACCTCTTGATTTTGAAATAATCATAAAGTTACTAGTCAGGGGAAAGCCAGTGGCGCCCTCGATTTCTGCCCTCCTTCCAGATGAAAATGAAAGTATAGATGGCCCTGATCACCAATGTCCCGATAGACCAACTGCCTAGAAGTGCAGCGTGTGTTGGTGCCCCCTCGGTGGACCAAGATTTTATGCCATGCCCCCTTTCACGATACCATCTCTGCAGTTTTCCCAAAATGCCACCCCTCCATGCAAATAAAATAAGATACCTGGTCAGAACACCCATCTCTCTCCTTTCCATGCCAATGACAGTGGCGGAAGCTAGAGTTTTTGGAGCCAGTGCACATAATTCATGTTTAATCCCCCCCCCACTTTTTTTCGTCTCATCTCTGAAACGTAATACTTTTATCCATTAAATACCATGAAATCCTATTTTTCGCTCCCACATGCCTAGCGTCTCGGGACATATGTCTCCTACGTCCCCCTTAGCTACACCTCAGTCCACTTGCACTTTCCACTCGATAATCTAAAATGCACATCTCCCCCCCCCCCCAGGAGAAAAATTGTATGAAAGAAACACTGTTGGCCACATATTGGGTAACACTGTTGGCCACATATTGCGTAACACTGCCGGCCACATATTGGGAAATACTGCTGGCCACATATTGGGTAACTCTGCTGGCCACTGCTGGCCACATATTAGGGAATACTGCTGGCCACATATTGGGTAACACTGCTGGCCACATATTGGGTAACACTGTTGGCCACATATTGGGCAACACTGCTGGCCACATACTGGGCAACACTGCTGGCCACATATTGGGTAACACTGCTAGCCACATATTGGGTAACACTTCTGGCCACATATCGGGTAACACTTCTGGCCACATATTGGGTAACACTTCTGGCCACATATTGGGTAACACTTCTGGCCACATATTGGGTAACACTTCTGGCCACATATCGGGTAACACTTCTGGCCACATATCGGGTAACACCTCTGGCCACATATCGGGTAACACTTCTGGCCACATATCGGGTAACACTTCTGGCCACATATTGGGCAACACTTCTGGCCACATATCGGGTAACACTTCTGGCCACATATTGGGCAACACTTCTGGCCACATATCGGGTAACACTTCTGGCCACATATCGGGTAACACTTCTGGCCACATATCGGGTAACACTTCTGGCCACATATCGGGCAACACTTCTGGCCACATATTGGGCAACACTTCTGGCCACATATCGGGTAACACTTCTGGCCACATAGTGGGTAACACTTCTGGCCACATATTGGGCAACACTTCTGGCCACATATCGGGTAAAACTTCTGGCCACATATCGGGTAAAACTTCTGGCCACATATCGGGTAACACTTCTGGCCACATATTGGGCAACACTTCTGGCCACATATTGGGTAATACTTCTGGCCACTTATTTGGCAACACTTCTGGCCACATATTGGGCAACACTTCTGGCCACATATCCGGTAACACTTCTGGCCACATATTGGGCAACACTTCTGGCCACATATCGGGCAACACTTCTGGCCACATATCGGGTAACACTTCTGGCCACATATCGGGTAACACTTCTGGCCACATATCGGGTAACACTTCTGGCCACATATCGGGTAACACTTCTGGCCACATATCGGGTAACACTTCTGGCCACATATTGGGCAACACTGCTGGCCACATATTGGGCAACACTTCTGGCCACATATCGGGTAACACTTCTGGCCACATATTGAGTAACACTTCTGGCCACATATTGGGCAACACTTCTGGCCACATATTGGGCAACACTTCTGGCCACATATTGGGCAACACTTCTGGCCACATATCGGGTAACACTTCTGGCCACATATTGGGTAACACTTCTGGCCACATATCGGGTTACACTTCTGGCCACATATTGGGTAATACTTCTGGCCACTTATTTGGCAACACTTCTGGCCACATATTGGGCAACACTTCTGGCCACATATCGGGTAACACTTCTGGCCACATATCGGGTAACACTTCTGGCCACATATCGGGCAACACTTCTGGCCACATATCGGGCAACACTTCTGGCCACATATCGCGTAACACTTCTGGCCACATATCGCGCAACACTTCTGGCCACATATCGGGTAACACTTCTGGCCACATATTGGGTAACACTTCTGGCCACATATCGGGTTACACTTCTGGCCACATATTGGGTAATACTTCTGGCCACCTTTTTGGCAACACTTCTGGCCACATATTGGGCAACACTTCTGGCCACATATCGGGTAACACTTCTGGCCACATATTGGGCAACACTTATGGCCACATAATGGGCAACACTTCCCTGGACAAACATGTCTCAGGATTTATTTTTTTTAAATATATCCAAGCACTCTTGTAATTAGTCCAATAACTTCCATGCATGTAGCAGGTCTAATAAAATTAGCAGTAATTTTCTTTCCGAAACAATACATGTACATTCATGGTGCGAAAACGTCCACTAAAGTTTTTGTTTCATCAATAAAAGCTGAATGAAATGTTGGTGTGAAAAGTATTTTGAAAATTTCCTTCACTGCGCATTCGTGGTGCAGCAAAGAAACTCAAAATTACAAAGAGAAAATATTCATTTCTCCCGCAAAACATAAATTTAACTTTAATTTCACAAAGTAAAGAGAGATATCCGTCTCTCCCCACTTTTAAGACGCATCTAGACCTATAACAATTTGCTGTAGCAAAACAAAACAAAACATTGTTTTCACAATATGTTTTGTTTTGTTTTTTGTTGTTTTTAATGTGATGTCCGTAACTCTTCTTGGTTATAATAAGGTTAACCTTTAACCTTTATCTTCTGTTTTTTTTTTCTTAATTTGAAACTGGCAAAATAATAATAATAATAATCTGAGTTCCAACCAATGCGCACTTTGTATCAAAAACGGTTTTAATCACATTTACGTGCGCCCCTTACATATCATCTGTAACTTTTCTCCTCTTTGAGGGGGGGGGGGGGGATTTGGGCGACGAACACCTCGCATTATTTCGCAGCACACACGTGTTCCGCTGCGAAGCTTTATAGGAAAGGTCATTTAACTTTTTTAACTCAATAAAACAATGACATCAGCCTGAAATGTAGATCAGAGAGTATCTATCTCCTTCTGAAATTCATATTTTCTTGTCTTGAATTTAAAACAGGTTTAATGACTTGTCTGAATTTTTAAATCTGCCATGTTTATCAACGAGTAACAACCGAGCGACGAACCCTCAACAGTGACAAACAGTTTCAACTTCTCTCGCCAGTTAGACATTGTTAATGTCCCCCGTCCCCCACCCCCCTCGTCCTTGCACGAAAACATGCCATTATAAATAAATATACTATTTTAAATAAATATACTATTATAAATAAGTATACTATTATAAATAAATGTATTCAATATAAAGGCTTTCAAATTGTATTATTTTAGTTTAAATTAAATTGTTTACATTCTTTAAGCAAGTAAAATAAAGGAATGCATCTTCTCAAGCCCCGGGCCACAATATAAAAAAAATAAATAAAAAATACATCCAAAAACGTTTGAAGGTCTTAAAACTCAGTGCATTATTCACGTTTTGTTGGTGCGTCCGTGTCTTATTCGTCATTTTTCTTTTTTTTCTTTTCTTTTTAAATTTTATATTTTTATTCTATAAAGAGAATAAATGTGTGGAACAAAAATGAGGAATATAATTTTTTTTTTTTTTTTTTTTTTTGTTAATATAATAAAAATAAAGTTAAAAAATAAAATCAAAAGCCATAAAATACAATAAAAGAGAGCAGGCCCGCAGCATGAAATGGAATTAAGGAATAATAGCTCTGACATTTTGTCCTGCACGAAGGGTTTTAGCCACATAAAATCTTTATGGATAACATTCAAACTTTGGGTGGATAATGCTGTAGCACCGGATGGATTATTCTGGAAAGGGGGGGGGGAACAATGTTTATTCTGAAACAATGGACGGATCATGTAGAAACAGTAGATCGATGATATGAAAATGTTACATGGATATATGGAAGAAAAATTTGTGGATGGCCACAATATAAACTTCATGGATAACATTCAAACTCTGGGTGGATAATATGTATCACTGGATGGATTATTCTGAAGGGTGAAAAAATGATGATGCTGACGCAATCAACGTATCGTATAGAAAAAGCAGATGGATGAAATGAAAGTGTTACATGGATACATGGAAACAATAAGTGATGGATAATCTTAAGACACCACACCTCATGCAGCAGGGCCTGTTGATTTCGTGGTTATTATAGTATGGCTGTGCGCAGGGCCGGCCAAACGGTTTCTGGCGCCTTGTGCAAAGCTTTACTTTGGCGCCCCTTGTAAGTAAACCAGTTATTCGGTCATGAGTTTATTATCTGTTATTTTTTTAACAAACAACCAACAATAAAGTTGTTTTTGTTAACTTGTATCAGCATATCTTTTTTATTGCACTTTCTATTTTTATTCCACGGCGCCCATATTCAATGCTTTTTGTTTTCCTACTTTGGAAGATCGTTGATGGCGCCCTAACAGCACGCTGTGTACAACACGTTTGAATACCGTTTACAGACCCTGGACCCGAGGTTCACACTTCATTATAATTAACTAAGGGAATATTTAAATATTTACTGGGCGCCCCAGGCGCCCCTATAGCCACGGTGACCTGTGCAAGGGCACAAGTCGCACACCCTAAAGGCCGGCCCTGCTGTGCTGTCTAAACTGAGACGATTCGCAGCTTGTAGACTGGAGTTCTATCACCAGCTTAAAAGCCAACACCACCAGCACCCCCAGGTGGGTGGGACTCCTTACTGGTTCAACGTGCATGGCAACTTGAAGAGACGCAAAACTCTGACTTCAACCCCGCAGATGGAGTCCCGTGGGCGGAAGGACATTGATACAACGAATATACCGACAATTCCTTACACGCTACTGGTGCCAACAAGCTGTATCATTAACACATGATGTTCCCTTGGGTTAACCAGGTGCGTGGAGGGTGGTTTGCAGTCTAGGGGACCAGCTTATCCTCCTAAAGAAAAACTTCAGGCCTTGTGATTTCATCTTGCGAAGTCGACACCATAGTGACATTGCCCCCCCCCCCAAACCCCCGAAAAAAAGTACTCGAAGTCATAGAAATAATAATTAAAAAAAAAAAAAAAAAAAAAAAAAAAAAAAAAAAAAACTTAAATAATATTCCCATGCTTAAAAGATTACATTTAAAGTTGTTTACTTTATTGATAACAGTTTTAAGGAGTTGTTTAAAGATACTCCATATCCGTGATGCATTACAATAGAACGCTGACGATAACAAAAGAGAGAGTAGATGATATCCAAGGCGCAGTGGATCAGGCTACAAAATATTACTTTAAAATGTAGGTCTAATTTAAAATGTAGTTCTAAAGCTTGCCTCCGGGGCTTTCAATAGAGCTACTTGAAGGCTGGCAATTCTTCTTAATGTTCATTAAATTTTTAATTAATTTTTTACAATTCATATTTGTTTCATTTTTTTTTTTTTTTGCGCTATTTTCTTTGGTCTTGATTATTCTCCAACAATGGTATACTAATTGCTAGCGCATTATTTTGAATATTCAACATGGTTATCAGATGTTTCCAATGCAAGGCTCATCTAACCGATCATTTTGGCCAATATGGCATCCTGGATGCTGAAGCAAATTTATTTGTTAGAGGTGAAATATACCAGTAAAAATATAGTTCTTCTCTCTCTCTCTCTCTCTCTCTCTCTCTCTCTCTCTCTCTCACACACACACACACACACACACACTTTTCTACTTCTGATATTTTTTCTCTGTCATTCTTGCTCACTCCCTTTTTTGAAATCTTACTCTTTCTGTCTCTCTGACACCCTCTCTCTTTCTTCATTATATAGATTCTCACAAACTCGTTCTCTCTCTATATATTTTTCTACTTTTCTCTCCCTCCCTTTCTCTCTCTCGCTCTCTCTCTTTCTCTTTCATTTTCTCTCCCACCGCCATTTGCTACGTAGCTCTCTTTCTTCATCTCATTTTTCAACTCTCTCTTACTCTCACTCTCTCTCTTTATTTGTCTTTATCTCTCCCCCCCTCTCTCTCTCTCTCCCCCCTCTCTCTCTATCATTTCCCTCATTCCGTCTAACTCCAGTCATCTCATCCTTGCATTTGTTTACTCCGGAGGTCTCCCGTGTCATTCATAGACGACTCCGTGGACGGAATCTGGTTTCTCCCTCCACTTGAAACAATCAGGGGCTGTCGTGAGGAGTTCCACGGTGATATTGAGACGAGTAACCCCGGCATACACGAGCTTAGTGCTGTCCCCTTGTCAGATTACTTCCAGGGAATACCATTAACACGGCGCATTGCTTCCCTTTGCCTCGAATTTCTCGCTGGTGCGGGGAAGTGGAGGTATGGGGGGGGGGGGGGGGGGGGGGGGGAAGGGGAGATGAAGAGAGGGGGGGGGGTGGCCGAGAAGATCGCCATATTTATGTACAGCTCAAAACAAACACGTGTAAAGAAAGCAACACAAAATGGCGGACGTCAACAGATAGAAACATACAATTGTTAACGACAACCTCACCTCAGGTTAGTGTTTCCAAGATGTTGCCCCGCGGAAACCTGGGGAACCCGATAAATATTAAGAAAAATCGTTTTGTTTCCCCCTCCCGCCCCCTAGAGAAAGTACGGAAAAGAAATAATGGAATTAGATATGTATAGGTTTGAAAATAAAAGCCTAGGCAATAAAACTGAAGTTTCGGTGAGACGCCTACTTCAGCAGACGATACAATTCAATAATCTCTTCTATATATTTCTCTTCTGGTGTGGCTGCTTCCTGTTCACAACCGGGCCCTCCAGCTGCTAAACATATTTTGTATTAATCGTACTGAGTTTGGGGGGGGGGGGGGGGGAATCAATGAAGTCAATGTCAAAGTACTGAAGATGGCTGTGACTGAAGATCTGAGTGAAGGCAATGTCAAAGAACTGAAGATGGCTGTGACTGAAGATCTGAGTGAAGGCAATGTAAAAGCCCTGAAGATGGCAGTGACTGAAGATCTGAGTGAAGGCAATGTCAAAGTACTGAAGATAGCTGTATCTGAAGATCTCAATGACGTCAATGTCAAAGTACTGAAGATGGCTGTGTCTAAATATCTCAGTGAAGGCAATGTCAAAGTACTGAAGATGGCTGTGTCTGAAGATCTCAATTATGTCAATGTCAAAGTCCTGAAGATGGCTGTGTTGGAAGATCTCAGTGACGTCAATGTCAAAGTACTGCAGATGGCTGTGTCTGAAGATCTCAGTGCATTGATCAGCAGGCTTTACCGTACCCTTAATTATAATTAGTGAAATTTTTCAATAAAAAATTTGTATATGATCTTAAATACGTGGTTATTTTTTGTTTAACTCATTCTTTTATATAAAAAAAAAAATAATTGCTCCTGGTACCTTGCAGCGCACTTGTTAAAAACTGACTTAGGGGCGCATTGGGTAAATCTTGATTTAACAATGGAATGAGTAAGAGAAACTAAAAATTTGAGAACCACTGAATTAGATAACCAAAAAAAAAAAAAATAATAATATTAAAATAGAATTGTAAAAAAAAATAAGGACTTAAATTGTCTGAGTTAGGGACTGATCACGAATAAATCTAAAAGTCGTTTAAAATAGTAAAGTTAAGTACTGTAGTTCATACATTACAATCTCGTCAAATAAACATTGAAGATGTTATAACAAATGTAAAAAGTTATTTGGAAAAAATAAAACGATTGGATAATTATTTGCCTCATTCCTATGTCACAGATGAGGGTATCGTATTGCTGAAGAGACGACCTATCAGTGGCGTAGGAAAAAGCAGTGTTTCTTTCAGACAATTTCCTGAAAAAGTGTTGGGGGGGGGGGGGGGAGATGGGAAGGGCACACGTCTAAACCCCGGCCACCACCGGCCTTCGTATGCCGTCTTCTGCTTGAAAAAAAAAAANGCGATTTACTGGATGAGTTGGGGAGTGTGTAAAAATAAATCTTGTCCCCTAGCGCCAAACACTCCAGCTACGCCTCTGAGAGTGGTGCAGAAAGGGGGGGGGCGGATGTGTTTCTCCACCCAAGTCACTTTTTCTATAAAATAAATGTCCGTTTTATTTTTGTAAATACTTTTCTCCGGTTGAGGGGGCACTCGACTTGCTCCAGGGGGTGGGGGCAGTAACTCACCCCCCTCCGGAAAGATGCCCGAAAGAAACACTGGGAAGGGGATGCGGGGGTACTTTTCCCCCCTCTATTATAAGGGTTTGTATTTTTGACCGAATGTAGATTTTAATTTAACTTTTTTTTTTTAGGGGAAAGGATTGGCAAAAATATTGTCGTCCCGTCCCCCCCCCCCTTTTTGCGGTCAGACCTAACAAAAGCTACGCCGATGCGACCGAAATACACACTGAAAATATTTAAGAAATCAATTTATGGAGGTTAATAGTATAGATTTACGGTGATTATGTCTCCAACATTAACTTTGACATCGAGACTGAAATCGACATGAGCACCGTGCGTATTAACTTTAATGGCATAATCATTGCAATCCACTTTCAGGACGCGCGCCCTGATGTTACTTGGTTTTAACATCCAACCTCCGGGGTGCATGTCATAACAGTTGTGAAACCACACTTCCAGTGGAGCAGGCCAGAGATTACCCCTGTCCGGTTTAAGCACATAGGTGTAATTTAGGCCCAGGCCAGAGTATACCCCGGTTGATTAAACTGGCGTATGACAAACTAACCAAGGACAAACTATATTCCCGTGGTTAAACTGGCCTACGTTAAACTATACCCCGGTGGTAAAACTGGCCTACGTTTAACTATACCCTGGTGGTTAAACTAGCCAACGACAAACTAAACTCCGGGGGTCAAAGTGGCCTACGTTGAACTATACCCCGGTAGTTAAACAGACCTGCGTTAAACTAAACCCCGGTGGTTAAACTGGCCTGTGACAAACTATACCCTATAAAATAGGTGGCCGAGCGGTCTAAACTGTCTCAAACGAAATAGCTGGTGGTCTGGAGTTCAATCCCCACCAAAGCCATTCCCAAGCAACCCGGGTGGATGGGACCCGTTAGCCTTGGACGGCAACCTGTCTAAGAGAAGGCAAACTCTGAGTTTAAACCAGGAGCCAGAATGATCAACAAATTGATCGTGGGCACCTCAAATATAAGAAGAAGAAGAAGAAGAGCCCAGGTTAGACTTAGACCCCTTCAGGCCAGATTATACCCTATGTACTATGCATTGGCATTGAAGCCCCTCTTTTGGTGTTTGCGTAAAAGACATTTAATAATATTAAAACTTAAGACCCCTCTGTCGGAGTGTATGTCCTAGACTTTAATAGAATTCAAGTTCAAAGCGATCAGTCCCCTCCAAAAAAAAAAAAAAAACCCCGAAAAAACCACGGCATGAACAACTTTTCAAGTCTTTTTACCGGTGTGGCTGGCATCCGTCCGTCACAATGTGACGATGGAGTGGGCTTCGGAGGACGAAATCCACATAGCCAGGGATTATTATACTTGAAGGATTATAAGCTGGTTCCCAACAGCAAATCGCCTCTCTCCACGCCGCTGGGTAACCCAAGGGAACATCATGGGATGATACAGCTTGGCACCAGTGACGTCGCAGGAGTTGTCGGAATGTTTCATTGTATCAATGTTATCCGCCTTTCGGGACTCCATCTCCGGGTTTGATTTCAGAGTTTCCTTCTCTTAGATGAGTTNCAATGGAATGTTAGTAAGAGGACTATCAACACGTAAGAGTGCTGATCAAGCTGCGGTAAAAACTGTTGAAGTTGAAGACACGTTGGATGACTGTGCGGCGTGCTTTAATCCCTTACAACAGTCTTGATCCATTGGACGGCAATCCGTCTGTTGCCTGCTGTCTTCCACGTCACGTTTCTCCGCTGCACGGTACCGCTACTGTAGGGCTGATCCTTGAAACCGATACGATTGACGGAGTTATTCTTACTCTGCAAGAACTGCACACCAATTAAAGTAGCTTTGTTGTGTTTTTTTTAAATCGTCGTTTCTTTAAATTCCATGTTTTCTTCTGTTTTCTGCTTCTATTCTGTACAAACACAATTAGACGCGATTCTGTCTGTTTCGGTTAAGAGATTACTCGGTGCAGGTACGAGTACAAAAAAAAAAAAATAAAATAAATAAAAAAAAAAGGGGGGGGGGGGGTAATTTTTAAAATTATTTTTACAAATGTACGCCTGTAGGCATTCGAAAACTAGCCTACTTTTGTAGATATCAAAGATGGATACTGTAGCTATATGGCTAGTCACTTTTTTAAAATTGGATATTTATGTGTGTTGCTGTTTAATGCTTTTGTCAATGCATTTGACAAGATTATTGGGATTTTCAATCAAATTAACACCAACAAAGACAATGGTTTTCATTTGACTTATTTGTGAAGCAACGGCAATATTATGAATGGACAATGAAGACACGGCTTTAATTAATGGCTGGAGAAATATAACAAGAAATGGTTTAGGAGAAACGATTTTCATCGGCAAATCAAGTCTTTTTGCCGTGCAGCAATTTATGATGGTGACAACTTCCGCTCTCGTTACGTCTGCTCATTGATTGTTTCTCCTGCAGTTATTTTCACAACCCTTAATATTTTGTTAATTGTAACAATAAATAACTGGATTTTTTTTTTATTGTAGGTCATCCATTAAAAACCATTCATTTATTGTTTTCTGTAACGACTTAAGTTATTATGTTGTTTGGCAGTAATAAAAGGGCTAATGGAAATTTTCTTTTGACTTAATGCAGCGATTCTCAACCTGTGGGTCACGAACCCTTCGGGGATCGAACGACCCTTTTTCCAGGGGTCGCCTAAGACCATCGGAAAAAAACATATACACTACAGTTATGAAGTAGCAACGAAAATAATTGTGTGTTTGGAGGTGGGGGGAGGGGGGTCGCCCCAACCTGAGGAACCGTATTAAGGGTTGCGACCGATGTTCCCTTTCAGCTGCGCGGCCGCGCAGCTATCTCACAGACGCCGCGCAGCAGTTTTGAGTACCCGCGCAGCAAATTTCCATTGAAGTGTGTGTTTGTGGGCTGTAACATTTTGTACACACAAAAATTGATGCTGTAAAACTTTGCACACAACTGTGTGTTTTTGCACACGAACCAGAAAACCTTAGAGGGTACATTTTTTGCGGCATTAGAAAGGTTGAAAAACACTGCACTATATAGAGTAACAGTATAATTAAAAAAATAAGATGCGTTTCTTGAATGCATTTTTTTGGATCAAATAACTTCTGTAGATGGCAAGCTCACGCAGTGCCACCGCCATTGTTTGGTTGGTTAGTTCGAGTTTTAAAAAGAACAGTGTAGAAAATGATGTGGCTTTTTAATGGAGGATTCACGAATATTGCCTCATCATTAGTTGGCTTTTGCCGTTTGTCTCAAAAAGATCGATTCCATAACACATAGGCTTACATGGACCTCCTCAGCATGGGTCAAGGCGAGTCACATGACGCCCCCCCCCCCTCCCCTGAAAATGATAAATTAATAATAGTGCAAAAATATTCGTTCCTCAAACTATTAATATTTAGATATATATTTGCATTAAATTATTTACATTTGCATTTTCTCCATATGAATATAAATTAGTTTACATAGAAATAAATAGTAATTATATGCAAACATATAATGTATTTATTCTATAGTTATTGAAGTATATTTTTTAACATCAAACATCTCCATCATTTGTTCACTTTTAAATGGCTAAATGCCTAGCCTTTTTTTTTTTTTTTTTTTGCGTGGAAAATATTGCTTCATGTCATCTTTTCAGCGTTGATAATTTTGTAGATAAAAAAAATGTATTACTCTGTGTAAACACTAACAGGACAACATTAATTTTTATTTACAAATATTGAAAAAAAAAAAATAAGAAAAAGGCTGTACGCTTGACTGTCAGCATGATCAGATCTTTGCGGGGATCTTCTTTCGATTCGTCTCCATACTGTATAACTTAGATAGGTCATTCCCCTCCCCCTTTTCCTAATCATCTACAACATGCATTAACAACAAACGGGNTTTTTTTTTTTTTTTTTTTTTGCGTGGAAAATATTGCTTCATGTCATCTGTTCAGCGTTGATAATTTTGTAGATAAAAACAATGTATTACGCTGTGTAAACACTAACAGGACAACATTAATTTTTATTTACAAATATTGAAAAAAAAAAATAAGAAAAAGGCTGTACGCTTGACTGTCAGCATGATCAGATCTTTGCGGGGATCTTCTTTCGATTCGTCTCCATACTGTATAACTTAGATAGGTCATTCCCCTCCCCCTTTTCCTAATCATCTACAACATGCATTAACAACAAACGGGCCGCGAGCCACATTCGGCCCGCCACTTTGCAGCCCACGAAGTAACGTGATTATATATTTGTATTATTATTATTTTCTTAGTAGATTTCGCCCCTGTCCTATTATCTTTCGGCCCGCACACCTTCTTCATTAAGTATCACGGCCCGCCTTACATTTTGAGGTGTGCCGGCCTCACGGCCCGCCTTACATTTTGAGTTGTGCCCGCCTGGTCTCTCTGCAAGACTGTTTTAAGAGTTGCATGTTGGTAACAAAGAACTCTCATTTTAAAATGTAATATTAATACATAAGTGTTATGTAGGACGTGTTTACGTCACACTTTCCCCGTGCCGTGAACTCTGTTTGACCCCAAATTAGATTGCAAGAGTGTTGGGCGTTGCCTATTTCTTTTGATCTTTGTTTACCACAAAACAATCTATCGCCTGTATGTCTTGACTCGAATGAGGCACATAATTGTAGTAAATTATAGAAATTTAGAGGAGATTCGAGTCACGACTACATTGTATAGTCTGCCCCCCCCCCCCCCCCCCCCCCGAATCTTCTTAGAAACAGGCGATACCCATATATAAAGCCGGGGAATTGAAAGACGGGAGCTTGATTGATATATATCTTTCACTTCACGAGACAAGTGTATTTTTGTGTGTACTCATATGCGTTTATTCGCATTCATCATTGTACTTTGTTAATTGGCACATTGTACTAACTGTGTACCGGTACAAGACATCTCATACTCTGTAAGTTGATGATTTGTAATTATATTTCTTTTGTTTTGTTATTGTATTAATACTTTAAAAAATCTTATTAATTGTAATTAGCAACTGTTGTGGGTGTCGTATTTTTGCTATTGTATTTCTCTATGGTATCGTCCTTTGTTATGCACTGTTTGAACGAGCCATAAAATTAAAATAAGAGATTTTAAGTTCTCACAAAAGAAGGCAGTAGTGCGAAACAATAAGCCTCCTCTCTTTATCTTTTATGAAAAATATGTATATTACAAAAATGAATGTCCAAAGTTTGTTGACACCCCCCCCCCCCGCACACGCCCATTTGAATTTTAAAAAATAATAAAATTCCTGCCGGTGCCCATGAACGCATACTAATTTAAAGATCCCCAACTAATACATAAACAATAAGCCCCCTCTCTTTATCTTTTATGAAAAAAATGGATATTACAAAAATGAATGTCCAAAGTTTGTTGACACCCCCCCCCCCCCGCACACGCCCATTTGAATTTTAAAAAATAATAAAATTCCTGCCGGTGCCCATGAACGCATACTAATTTAAAGATCCCCAACTAATACAGATGCCCCGGATCACCGGATCCTGGAAATTATGGGAAAGTGATTTTATTAGGTATTTCCCCAAGTTACATGTTTCAAATAAGATTGAGCTCACACTTGTCGTCTGGCACATTGATGAAAAGGTGGTGCGAAAAGTCAGTTCACTTCATTGGATCTAGATGGTCTTTCCTAGAAACTATCACACTTATTGAAATGATTATCTTGTTTGAAGACCACGCCATTATGTCTATTGATAATTTAAGTCGTGCTTGTTTTCAAAACAAGAAGATAAGGGTTACCTTTCTCCGGTGTACACACAAATCTTTTCTTTTTTTTTTTTCTTTTTTGTGCATCGAAATCTCAGAAGACACGAAAAAAAAAAATCTCAGGCAAGACACACTACTACATCTACAAGCATCATGTGTTAAAAAATCTTTCACGTTCTTGAAATATGTGCAGTTGACCTCGACGTCCTTCGACCAGTAACTCGACCACTATAACTTATAATATAAGTTTATAGACCGGTATATATATATATATATATATTAAGTGAGTTGAAAACTCACGATCTCAAGTGATTAGTAGAGAAAAAAACATTGCCGTGTGATGTAGTCTGTAGATTTCGTGTAGATTCATAATCACCGTCTGGCTTATCCAATCAATACCTCTGTTCATTAATGCTCAACTTGACACACGCCTAATTGCTGTTTGATTAAAATGTATAGACGTCAGCCCAGTCAGCGACAGGGGCACTTAAAACATGTATCTTAAAAAAAAAAAAAAAGATTTTAAAAAACCCGCCCCCCTCCCACCGCACTGCAATCGAAGCATGATGAATTATTAGGTCACATCTGTTGGCGTGGTGTACCACAGGAGATCCACGACAGCACGGTTGTTGGCGTGGTGTTCCACAGGAGATCCACGACAGCACGGCTGTTGGCGTGGTGTTCCACAGGAGATCACGTCATCACGGCTGCTGGCGTGGTGTACCACAGGAGATCACGTCATCACGGCTGCTGGCGTGGTGTACCACAGGAGATCACGACAGCACGGCTGTTGGCGTGGTGTACCACAGGAGATCACGACAGCACGGCTGATGGCGTGGTGTGCCACAGGAGATCACGCCATAACGGCTGTTGGCGTGGCGTACCACAGGAGCTCACGCCGTCACGGCTGTTGACGTGGCGTACCACAGGAGATCAAGGTTGCACATGGTTTTTATTAAAAAATATTTATATAAAAGAGTGAGGGGGGGGGTAAGGGCGGTACTTAGTGCAAAGATAATTATCCCTTACACATCTGTTTAAATAAGAATTAGAAATGAGTGTACCAGCAACGTGCCAAGTATGAGAGTGGTGTCGGTAAAGCTGTTAGAAGAGTGGGGGTATCAATTTTAATAAATTAATTCTTTAAAGTTAAAATCATAATTTTTTTTCTTTAAAAAACAAATTATTTATTAAAATCGTTTGAGCTCGGAACACCAAGAAATTTTACCAGCACCCAGCCAAATCTCTGGTTTAAACACTGGTCGTTAGATCAGGTAAGCGGTTCTCATCCTGTGGGTTAGTGTCGCCCAGAGCGGGCAATGCTTTTTAATGCCCCTCCCCCCCCCCCCCCCCCCCCC
>CAXITT010000016.1:1057255-1076416 GCA_964033795.1 Lymnaea stagnalis | reverse complement strand
CAGACAGACAGACAGACAGACAGACAGACAGACAGACAGATAGATAGATAGATAGATAGATAGATAGATAGATAGATAGATAGATAGATAGATAGATAGATAGATAGATAGATAGATAGATAGATAGATAAGAAATACTTAGGTCCTCATATTTGAGTTTTGTTAAAAAAATTACTGAGTTTGAGATGTTAACATGTCAAGATTAGATAATCCATCAGTATTACTTAGCTACCCCTAATTGTCCAATAAAAAAAATATATTTAACAATTTCATAACTTCACCAATGAAGACAAAAATAAATTTCCAAACGATCACAAACTGAAAACCTGTTTATTAACATACACCAAAATCATTCCATTTATTGTGGAAGCTGAATGCAAGCAGACACACACAGAAATGTTTTAACATCGGTTACAAAATGATGTGTGCAACAAACACGGCCGACACCAGACGAAACGAAACGTCACGACCATCACGACAGAGATGACAATCGACTTTTGCACCCCGTGCCGCTTGGCGCCAACCTCAACAACGCATTGACAAGAATCTTTCTAAACATGACTGGTGCGCGCCATGCTGGTGTGGGCGCGGGTATGTGTAGCGATGGGTGGGAATGTCACGTGATGAGCTGGAAGGTCAACCGATGGGATGGGTGTGGGTCTACACACCGCTGGGTGTGTCTGTCGGTGTGTTGGTCAACCTATTGATAGGTGGGCGGATCTTTTGATGGAAATTCATGGCGGGGTCACGGGTCAATCACAGGGTGACCAAACAGAGGTCATTTGCCTTTTACAATAATTTAAAATATTTCAAATCACGTGATCGATTTCAAATCACGTGATCATTACCAATAGGGATTCAATATGACACTCCGTGTAAGATCTCCTAACAACTATTTCGTTACTTGGACATCCCGGCTAATGGATACGGTATCTGTGTCAGGATCTTTGGTTAAACGGCAGACATTTAATTGGACAACTGACATTTTTTCCCATGAACGTCACAGTTGGTCTAAATGTGGCCTCAGCCTCAATGTTAGCCTATAGACCGGTAAAGTGATGGTTATAGTAGTGTACTAGTTACTAGTACGTAAAAGTCACAGTTGGTCTAATTGTGGCCCCAATGTTTTTTAACGAGATGGTTATAGTACGAAATGTCTAATACTTTGCTATTTTACTGTTAGACATAGTAGGTAGCCATTACTAGACATAGTAGGTAGCCATTACTATACATAGTAGGTAGTCATTACTAGACATAGTAGGTAGCCATTACTAGACATAGTAGGTAGTCATTACTAGACATAGTAGGTAGCCATTACTTATTGTAAAGATTGATGAGTGTTTTGTGATACTGGGATCAACAACAACAAAAAATCCAATGTTGCAATCTCATTGTTATGAAAAAGACAATGTTGTACACAGAATAATGGCTCCCTATTGAAACAACTAAAGTGTCATCTTAGTTAATATAGAATATCACACACCCCCCCTCCCCAATATATGTGGACTAGATAAAGGTTTGCTACAACATTTCTTTCTAATTATCACATTTGAAATTCCATTGGTTAAATTCAAAAGATGATTTTATTTAAGGGGATTTCCATTCATACTGTTGGACAGAGTGCACTAGTTATACAAGTTGAGTTCTGAGCAGAATGATACAGCTTACACTTTCCCAGCTTTATTGTCATTGTTGGCCACTAACCCTTCAACGGCACAGCTTTATTGTCATTGTTGGCCACTAAACTTCAATGACACAGCTTTATTGTCATTGTTGGCCACTAACCCTTCAATGACACAGCTTTATTGTCATTGTTGGCCACTAACCCTTCAATGACACAGTTTTATTGTCATTGTTGGCCACTACCCCTTCAATGACACAGCTTTATAGTCATTGTTGGCCACTAACCCTTCAATGACACATCTTTATTGTCATTGTTGGCCCCTAGCCCTTCAATGACACAGCTTTATTATTGTTGGCCACTAACCCTTCAATGACAAAGCTTTATTGTCATTGTTGGCCCCTAGCCCTTCAATGACACAGCTTTATTATCATTGTTGGCCATTAACCCTTCAATGACACAGCTTTATTATTGTTGGCCACTAACCCTTCAATGACAAAGCTTTATTGTCATTGTTGGCCACTAGCCCTTCAATGACACAGCTTTATTATCATTGTTGGCCACTAACCCTTCAATGACACATCTTTATTGTCATTGTTGGCCACTAACCCTTCAATGACACATCTTTATTGTCATTGTTGGCCCCTAGCCCTTAAATGACACAGCTTTATTATCATTGTTGGCCATTAAACCTTCAATGACACAGCTTTATTATTGTTGGCCACTAACCCTTCAATGACACAGCTTTATTGTCATTGTTGGCCACAAGCCCTTCAATGACACAGCTTTATTATCATTGTTGGCCATTAACCCTTCAATGACACAGCTTTATTATTGTTGGCCTTTCACCCTTCAATGACACAGCTTTAATGTCATTGACTTAAGTTTGACAAGCTGGAGGGATTAGCCCAGGTCACACAATGGAAATTAGATTAAACATTTACCTCAAGTACAACAGCAAAGTAACAAAATATTCTAGCCAAGAGATGGCTCATTAAAATCTGAAGTTTCATACATGGGACTCTGCTCATGCCTTGCATATATGTAATGTCAGGTTTAAATCTCTCCCCCCCCCACCCTCCCAAAAAAAAAATCATATGGGTTTTCAATTTACCAAATTCAAAAAAATAACCTCAGATCCTGGCTTGAGCTAAAAAATTCTAAACCTCATTCATTCTACTGGAATGTAAACAACAAAAATTTTTCTTAAATAAATGTAGCAATTATATTATAAGACATTGCAACTTAAAACATTTCAGCAACAAGACAAAAAAAATCAAAGTATATAAATACATTTGCAGCTTAATAATTCTTTTTAGGTCAGCCCGCCAATGTAGAATAGAAAAAGAAAATGGTAGTATTAAACATATAATGGATACATTTATAATCCATAACTGATTTATGATCCACAAATCTCAGTTTCCAGTAACAGCTCTGGAGTTTCCTATGCAGTACAAATGGCTGACTTGCCCTAATGGCAAGTTTATCAACCTTCTGGTGTACGAACTGTCCTTCTTGATTACCATGATATTTTGTTACCATAGTTTCAAGCAAAAAAGATTCATGTCAGTTGGTATCATGTACAATTTCCATACAAATATGTAATTGTGTTGCCCGACAACAGTAGTGCATTTAATATTAAGAAGACATGGCTTAAAGCATAAATAGAGCATTACAAAATAGCCATGACATAATAAGCATGTTTTCTAAATAAAAATTAACCCAGGAATGGCCTCATCATGGCTTGTGTGGACCCACACCATGGCTTGTGTGGACCAACACAATGGCTTGTGTGGACCCACACCATGTCTTGTGTGGCCCGACACAATGGCTTGTGTGGACTGACACAATGGCTTGTGTGGACCCACACCATGGCTTGTGTGGACTGACACAATGGCTTGTGTGGACCCACACCATGGCTTATGTGGACCGACACAATGGCTTGTGAGGCCCGACGTAATGGCTTAATGTTTTTTAACGCATACTTTTTTTTTGGGTGTTAGAGGGGAGCTAAATCAAGGCTTCCCAGGACACAGCATTTTTCTTGCCAGGGCCCTGACTGTAAGGGCCATCAAGTGTTAGTAATAACAACCAATAATAACATGAAAATATTGCACATCAAAATATATATCCTAATCATTTTTTTGTTTTTTAAACCTTCACATCCGAAGTAAAACATGGCGATGACAGGTATTAATCTATGCCAACACGTGTGTGTCAGTTTTAACAGCTTGGTCTAAAAGTCTAGTGTGCTGTGTTAGTCTTACACCATCGGCATTACTTGTTTTAATTTCAAACTATGAACACACCTGACATGGTCCATTGGACTTCACACCTTGTCAAATGTATTAAATCATTTTTTATGATGCACTGGGAAGTAGTGAATACTTTATTCCCAATCACCCCGTTAATTTTCCTCAGCACAGCTGACATTGCGTTTAATTTTCTTTGTTGAGAGATTGTTAAAAATTTAGTTGATTTGGTTCTTTGAGAAAAGAATAGTCTAAAATTAAATGCTTAAAACAGAATTGGACCCTTCTTATTTTTCTTTTTTTTTTTCATTTTGATAATGCAATGTAATCCTTACCGATGATTATTTCTGTCAAATCTGTCTCCCCGACTGAGCGCTTTGATGTAAGACTAACTATCCCATATTTTGGAAGCATGCAATTAGTCATTAACAATTTTTTAAATTAATTCTTATCAATAGTTAATCAACTCATTGAATAAATACTGCACATATTTTTATAAATCAAACAGCCTTATGGGTATATCTCACACTTTCAAGGTCTAGCCACTCGTCCACTCTGTAAAGTCGATGCTTGACTGCTGACGGCCATTGAAACCTCTTGGAGGAAACTGAAGCACAAAAAAATATGGAAATATTTATCGGCCGATCACTATTTCCCACTGCTAAAAATTCCACATATTAATAACACTAAATAAATTATCGGTTAAATTTAAAATAAGATAAAATGATCAGTATGAAGGTAGAAGTTACCAATGTGAACATTTTAAAAAAAAACTCACATTGCATCATTACCCCTGATGTTTTACACACACACATGGTTTTCATACAGCAACATTCTTGCACTAACCTCTTGGAGTTGAGTATAGACGTCCCCCCTAGAACAATACGTACACCAGGCATGGTTCTGTTAAAGTTATGCACAGTTAGTGCTTCTTCATATGTGCAGCCACCAATGATAAAAACAATGACATCCTGAGGCCTGGTAACACAAATATTTTCAAAATAAAAATCACACCACCTTATTATTTTGAGGTTTTTTTTTTTCTCGTTTTTTTTCTTTCTTAATTCAAATTGAATTTACAGTGGTTAAGTCGCTTGTCTCCTGGAATTCTAATCAAGTACCGGGTACTCATCAAATGTTTTCAATATTTATGTGATCAGAGTGAATTTTAACTAAAGTTGTTTTTTAAATTAATTTTTATAAGACACTCTCTAAAACTGTCTAGAAATTTAATAACTTTATAAAGCCTGAGATTTTGTCAGAAACTTTTGTAGTCTAATATTTTTTAAAAACTTTAATTATAAAAAAAAAATTTTTCTTCTTTTCTTCTGAACTTTAAAATATGTAAACTAGCTAAAGGGAATGTAACAACTTACTACTAAACAAGAATTGTAAAATAAAATAATATTTACACCTTGATGATTAACTTTAAAAATAGTGGTGTTGCACTCTGACTTCAATATAATTTCTGTAATTGTTTAAACACATTAACCTTTTCATTACCGATGACATCAACGCGACGTCACTATCACCCACTTTCAATTACCAAGGACGTCACATTGTCGTCATAACAAAAAAGGCAAAGAGCTTTTCTGAAATACCAAGGACGTCACTTTGACGTCATATTTCAATGCTAAATATTTCTTTATTCGTCAGTCTATAGAGAAATTAATAAGCGAATTGGATAGAGAATGAAATAATGCCGGAAGTTTCTTCTTTAAGTCAGCAGAAATTGATGCCAAAACCAGCGGTAATAAAAGGGTTAAAAATGTAGAATTTTCTGTTCGCATCCAGGCTAACATGCACCACATTGTACCTGTCTTTAAGTTGGACTGTGCCCTGATAGGGGTAGCTGGCTTCTTTTAATTTTCCTTTGATTAACTGATCAAGGATCGTGAAAAGCAATGGTTTGTGCTGGGTGTACACATTCTCAACACCCTGAGGAGAAAGTGCATAAATTAATTAGTATCATTCTGATGATAAAATCTTGTGCAGAAATGCAACTTCCGATCAAACCTTTCCAACAAAACCTTTAGTTAAAATTTTCTTGACAATCAAGACACGCTGAAGGGATTACGCAAACCCGAATAGTGGAATTTTTCCACTGACAGCATTTTAAGGTGGGATAACCGTTTACATGGATTATTGTAATGTAACAAAAGAACTGTATTTTTTTGACATGTTATTTTAAGCATTTTAATATAAGAAAATCCCTCTTACTTCCATTCAAATATGAACCAATAATATGTTTGATTAATGAAGATACAGTGGAACCCCGCTATAACGTGCCCCGCCATAACGCGAATTCGGGTATAACGCGGTCGTAGCATGGCTCCCGAAATTTGAAATTCATTTACTCCATCAGGCCTAAGTTCTTTGAAAATGTTATCCATTGCTTGGAAAGCCATTTTTTAAAGCGAAAAAAATCACAACTTTTCAAAATATCGTAGAAAATGAGCCCCTAAACACACCACGTTCAAACTAGTATCAAAATTAATGCAGAAAACGAGGCTTTCTTCCGGTAGAACTATAAATAGTAATATGTAAGGGATTTCCGCTGTGCTAAGAACGCGCATTAACGCAGTCCCGCTTTAAACGCGATCCGATTTTATGGACCCCCAATCATCGCGTTATAGCGGGGTTCCACTGTATTTACACAGCTGAAGGGTTCCAGGAAAGCAGTGTTAAAGTGTTAGCAAAGGGAAAAATGCTTCTGCTTGTGTTTCTTCTTTGTTGGGAGGTTTTATGGGGGAGAGAGTTTTGGTAACACTCAGAATGACATTAAACAATGCAAAAATTTAATTGTTTAAATTTAATAAAAGGAATATGTCATCTGCTATATTTTTAAAAAAAATAATTTATCAATAGTTACATCAAGTATATTACCTTTAAACCTTTAAGCAGCCTTTTGGTGATAGCAACAGCATCTTGGTTACCAAACAAATCACTTCCTCTTCCTTTCTTTCCTCCATAATCCAATATGGCCTGAACCATCTGAAAGAATGAGTTTCAAAAGTTGGTTATAATGTTAAGTAAAATCTGAGGTACAATTAGTTTTAATATAGGTACCCAGGCAATGAGAATGAGAGTACATGATTTTACAAAATTTTATTTCAATGAATACACAGCTGCTTAAAAAATATGATATAATTTTAGGATTATAAACTCAAACACAGTAAAGTTGATGGGGCAGAGCTAGTGAAAGATTACAATGACATGATAGTCAAGCAGCCAACTGGAGACAATATGTCATAATCAACCAGTTTTTGGCTTTCAAACCAAAAACAGGTTGTTAATTTTCACAAACCGGTTACTGAAATTTTATTTATCATGATATAATTTTTTTTTAAATTTCGATAAAAAAAAAAAAATAATAATAATAAAATAATAAACCAATAGTAAATTTATTTTTATCTTTTAATAAATAAAATATTTATTAATAAAATAGAGATGCAGTATCATACATAAAATAAACAAAAAAAAGGTTTTTAATTTTAACAAACCGGTTATTGAAATTTTATTTATAATGAAATAATTTTTTTTTAAATTTCGAAAAAAAAAAAAAAAAAATAATAATAATAAAATAATAAACCAATAGTAAATTTATTTTTATCTTTTAATAAATAAAATATTTCTTAATAAAATAGAGATGCTGTATCATGCATAAAATTGTTAGGAAAAGTTTTCACCTTGTTATTGGAAGCGATTAGGGTTATATAGATATTAATAAGTCTTCCCCTCCTTCTACCCCAATAAACAAAAACTACAATTTAAAGAGAAAAATAAGCTATTTAAAGTATAGGAAGTGGATGGAAAGTGCCCCCCCAACCCACAAAAAAAAAAAAAAGAATCATCCAGAGGCAAACAACCTTCTCTGTCAACATGTCATGGCTCTGAGGAAAGGTTTATGATGCTTTGTCTTTTTTTCTCAGAAGGAAAAGTATATAGCCATCATTTGATTTTTATATTTTATTTCTAAACTTGAAAGATGTTTGAAAAAATTTGATGAGCAAATTGAAAGAGGCACATAATTTAAGCAAGTTTAGCGTGTATTTAAAAAAAATAAGATAATATACTGGAAACATTTTTTAAGAGATTATTTCATATAACAAGGTACATAGCCAGTAAATGTTACCTGTCGATGTTCCACAGAGACTCCCTTTTGTTTGAGGGCTTCAACAAGACCAGACACATCATTGTTGCTGTGGCTTTCATATCGCAACGCATACAACATCACGAGCCTCAGCATATCTATATGCCGCACTTTGTCATTAGCCAGGAGAGCTCGAATGCGCTAAAAAATAACAAAAGTTTTATCAATTACCAAAACAATATTACTTTTTAAAATTTAATTAATAATGTAAAAATATATATATATATATACCTTTTTTTTAACAGTGAATATAAAATTAAAAAGTTATTTGGAAAACATAGGGCACTTTGAAATCTTTTGACAACATAAATAAATTAATTAACAACATCTAAAGTTTTCTATCAGAATATAAGGTTTTGATTTAATGCACCTGCAACAGGGCTGAATGATCACTGTGACACGCTATCTCCTGCTCAGCCTCTGAAACCTCCAACAGAGTGTGTGCCCCAACTAGGCGAGACAACTCTCCTACTATGGTGACATGCTTTGAGACAGTGCCAGACATCTTTTTGAACTGTGGGTAATTTTCTACAAATGCCTGGAAATAGAAAAATTATAAAATGTGTAAGCTTATATATAACTTGATTTATATTTGGATGTACCTATGTACATGCTCTGTTTACAAGACATAAGCCATTAATCAGCTCCTCCCTACCCTATATTGCTTATAAACGTTGTCATATGTTAAAGAAAAGGGACATTAACATTTTTAGAAATTAAAAAAAAAAGAAAATATAAAAATGAAAAGCTAACATTGTTTTATTTTTGCTAAGAATAAAAATGAATGAAATTTAATAACCAGTAAACAAAATTTGGTAATATATATATGTATACAAGTGGATCCCAACAAACCAGGCCTTGAGGATGTGCGACCTGTGCCCCAGTAAATATTTAAATTTCCCTTATATTATTATAGTGAAGTGTGAAGTACCGTAGAAAAACTAAAAAGTCTAAACTAATGTGCATGTTAAAATGCGTATGGTTAGCTACATGTATGGTATGATAACACATGCCCCACAGCCTACATCGTAATCGGAAAAAGAGGGGAGCCATACAGGGACAGGGAAGGGGGCACTGAATGGGTGCTTCGCACATGGCGAAAGTTTACATAAGGCCAGTGTTGATCCCAACCTATGCTTCATGTTCCCAACCTAAGAGCTCCTCATGAACTTCTCGAGGCCTCCGCAGCAGCTCTTTCCCGCTATAGGAAATATTAGAACAAGGTATGCTAAACTTGAATGCATAAACAGGACAAACGATTTAGACGTTTCGGCTTAGAGCCTTCATCAGCAAACAAACATATGCAGTCCAACAATTATTATCCCACTATAGGGTAGGTTAAAGGGGCTCCAACATAGAAACTGATTTTAAAAAAAGGCTCCAAAATTTTGGAAACCACTGGTATAGACTATCCTTTCAATTATAATATCTGAAGTTGAATATCAGTACATTTTCAAATGCTCACGGCAAACAATATTGTCACCTGCCATTAGCATTAACTACCCATGTACTTTCACTGATTCAGATCTATCTTCAATAATAGGATCATACATATCCCTCTCCTCATTTATTTCAATAGATTCTACATCAATTCATTTGATAATTTTGTCTGGGCTTTTTGGTAATTTTTGCAAGAGCTCGGAAACCCTTTGTGAACTTGTAACTCTCATAACTTAGTATGAAAGCAAATAAAAACATTTAATTTCTTTAAAAAGAAATCCATGTTCTTGACAGTATAGCTGTTAAATGTAACATCTTATTGAATGGGCTAAGTATGCCCTGAGTGAGCTTATCAAATACACACATTAGGGAGCTGGATTTTTGTAGGACAAAATACAACTGCATAGGCTGGAGTGGGTTAGGAAGTATTACTGTCTTTATTATCTTTAAATGCCAAAATTACCTTCATATCTGCAATAGATTCCACTTTAGCTTGACTTTGGGATTTCTTTTGAAATTCCTCCATTAACTCTTTGATGTTGGATCCTATTTCTCCAAAGTTCATGTACATGTTCTTTAGAAAACAATAATAATCATAATGAGGTGCAGGTTACACATAAATACCAGCTATATAATACTTTAATAATACATCCGTTGATATTATTTTTTGGCATCACTTTATCTCTTTGCAAACTCACTGGAGGAAACAATAATTGAAAATTTACATGGCTATCATTACAAAGTCAGAGGAAGAAATCTCATCTTACAGAACTTTTCACTTTTTCTTTTATACAGAACCCACATTGCTGTTGCATTTTCAACACAATTTTCTCTTTTATAAATCCATTGACTTGAAACTAAACTTACGTTTGCATAAAACTCATCATGCTCAGCAGATAGAACAACTTCCTGCAAATCCTTAGAGATTCCAGGCACTGAGGCCAGGTTAATCCGGTTATTATTGATTGTGAGCAATTCATGCACCATCGCCTGATATGTCCACTGTTGAAAGGGAAATTTACAAGAACTTTCATTTTAAGAAAAATTAATAAGACAAAATTATTGAAATGGAACTAGATAAGAATTATTTGAAACATTTTCTCCTTCTAAAGACATTAAAAGGAACGGTTGAGGTGACAACACTAGACACATTTGTGTCTTGTGTCTATTGCCTCAAGCCTTCAAACCCCTAGTGCATGATTTCCTCATCAACACCAGTAACAGAAACATTGCAAATCCCATCTACATGCATAGGAGCCAAAATGATCAATAAATTGATCGTGGGCCCTTAAGATATAGAAAAAGAAGAAGCTAGGAAAGAAAAATTTTATTGGTATGTTAAAATTTTATACATGTAGTCAGAATATCATATTGAAAATTTTATAAATATTCTCTTTTTAAAAAAAAAATATTTTAGACAGCATCTGTCATATAAGATATCATATAGGTGATTTAAGATAAGATAAGATTCTTTTACTTTTATTGATCCAAATAAATGGAAATGATTTCAGCCCTTCATGAGAGAAACCTTAAATCTGCTAACACACTTTTTGTCCACAATTTACCCATAGCAAGGGAAAAAAATTTAAAAATTTAAAAAAAAATTGGAAACCACAAACCTGATTGAGCAGCGGTGTGACCGCATCATCTCTTCTGTCCAGTATAAGCAGAACAGGAGCAACATCAGTTTTTCTGAATTCAAACAGAGCTGCTTCTTTACTTATGACTTGCTGGGAAAGAGGGAAAATTAAATCAATTTAATATGTCAATGTTTATAGCTGAATGAGTTGATCAAAACACAGTTGTTTATCTTTAATTTGTTCTTATAAAATTACAAACTGGTTATAAAAAGTTAAAATGTTTTTTTACAACCAAGGTAATTTAACCTGATGCTTTCCCACTTTTTAATTTATATTCTGCCTTCACTAAATGTTTTTGCATTCACTTATTAAGAAATGTTTAAGCATGTAGCGAAAATATATTTTCATTTCTCACATTTAGAAAATGTCCTAAAAATAATATTTATAAAATTGTCTTAGTCTAACTCAAATAAAGCATTTAAATATTTGAAAATATATGACATGCAATTACCTTAATACTGTCTGCTAGTCTTCGAGCCATCTCTGATGAATTCTGATAACGAATCATGGGACATTTCTTTAGGGAAAGAAGCACAGAAGCTAGGCCTTGTATTGTACGTGACAATAAAGGTGGTGACCAGGTCAGGTTCTGTTAGAAATCAAAATGTTCACATTAAAATTAATAATATATCTGAAGAGCTTGATCACATTAAATTCAAATGACAGCTTCATCAATCAAGATTTTAAAATATATTTTCTCCCTTCAAAATTAGTGATTAACTAATGGAAGTAATTTTTATTGAAATAAAGTTTTGTTACTTTCTTCATTGTTATCAGAGAGAGTTATGGTTTCTTTAGTTAACATGTCCCTTTTGAGCTGAAATTAGGTCTTCTATCTTATCAAATCTTTATTTCAAATCATCATGAAAAGAGTATTATCATAAATAAAACAATTCATTTTCTTTAAATTTTTATTTTAGAGACACACAAAAACTTTTTTGATTATTTGAATAAAACCCTTATTCCCATTTATTAATACCTTATGTTAATTTGAAATATAGTTTTCTTACTTGGCAACATCCACTCAAGTTTAGAGAAAAAAGATGGGGATTCACAGCAATATAGTCTCCATAAAATTCCTGAATAAAAATTTGACATAAGAAACTTTTTGGCAGATAAAAAATTCAAATTCCTAAAGAAAAATCTTAGTTAAAGACATTCTATGCAGACAATAATTTAACATTGCACTGACATTCATTGTTTTAACTTTAACTTTTAAAATTACCAAACAGGTAATGGTAAATTCACATGTTCTACCTGCACTTCCCGTACTACTTCCTGATCATCAGCTTCAGCCAATACTTTAACATCTTGCTTGCTAATAACGTTGCTGAAGTCTAAAATGAGAAAACAAGGTATGTAAGTTGGTGAGCAGTTAGTTAAAATGTTGAAATGAGGAGGAAAAAAATTAAACAGCAGAAAAATAAATAAATTTAATATTTATATTAATGATGCAAGAAGCATACAACAAACCCCATATTAAGATAAACTTTTATTTCAGTCCATGAACCCAAAGAATACATGTAGCAGGTATTGTACAAAGTTTTTTTACTTACATATGAAGTACAGACCATATTTAGGCATGCGAAGCTCTTGTGCTAGAAGATCTACATTTTCTTTAGTGGGCCTCAGAAATACAATACAGTTTAAATGCTTCATAGTCTCTCTACCCGCTGTGTCAATGCGCTCAAACAAATATACCTCTTTCTGGAGGATCTCTGACTGAGCATACACCATGCTGACAATGCTGGTCTAAAATTTAAAACAAATAAATTGAATTAAAAAAATTGAGATTTAACTTTAGTGGCCTTTAGTGCTTTTGCAAAATTTCACAGCTATTTTTCCTATATATGCTGTTTCTTAGAAAAAGCTTTAGGCTAAAGGCCTTCCATAAAAGATGGAAGATGACTTCTTCTTAATTTCTAAAACAATCCCTCCCCCCCCCCCTTTCCCAAAACACAATTGTAAATGTTATGACTAAAAGTCATCCTATCAAAACAAAAGATGTTGAGATAAACAACAGAATTGACAAAGCAAGTGTAGTATTTTGAAAACTCTGCAGGAGTGTCTGGGGTGAAGACATCTTGGTCTTATCAACTAGCTTAAGGTTTATAAGGCTATTATACTAACCACTTTCCTATAGACCAGCAAGACATGGACAGTACCGCAGACATGCTAGATAACTAAATAAATCATCTCCACCTATGCTGTTAGCCCTGGCAGACTGTGGCAGGACAAGTCTAAGATACAAAATCCTACAACAGACTTGCTTTCTCAGCATCCACACATTCTTAAAATATAAGGGCACCTACAATATGCTTACAAAAAGGTTAAGCCTGATGGGCTGGACACACTGCAAGAATTCCAGATTGAAGACTGCCTAAACTAATCAATCTGGAATTAACTATGTATTAGACTGCCTAAACTAATACATAGTTAATTCCAGATTGAAGACTGCCTAAACTAATACATAGTTAATTCCAGATTGAAGACTGCCTAAACTAATGCATTGTTAATTCCAGATTGAAGACTGCCTAAACTAATGCATTGTTAATTCCAGATTGAAGACTGCCTAAACTAATGCATTGTTAATTCCAGATTGAAGACTGCCTAAACTAATGCATTGTTATTTCCAGATTGAAGACTGCCTAAACTAATGCATTGTTATTTCCAGATTGAAGACTGCCTAAACGAATGCTTTGTTAATTCCAGATTGAAGACTGCCTAAAGTAATGCACTGTAAATGATCCAAAGGCAAATTGCTCAGCTGGTGTGCAGAACAAATATTTCAAAAGTTTCTCTCAAATCCTGAACTCATGGGAAACACTTGCTTAGGATTGCACAGTTTGGCAAAGTAGACTCACTGTTGGAGCACAGTCTTCAGAGAGTAAAAGAAAATTGCACCACTCATGCCAAAAGAAAGCACACAGCAAAGAAAAGCAAAAGTCCCTTCAATGCCAATACCCCTTGGACCCCATAACACGTGTGTTCTATTGATGAGTCTATTCTTTATGCAGACACAAATTCAAATAGGATAGGGCTTTCACGCCACCTGCTTACTCACCATAGAATATTGTCTAGTGAATTGGGAAAACGCGCGGGCCGCATTAATACCAAAATTTGCTGTCATGTAGCGGGCCACAAAATATCGTCTTGCAGGCCGCAAAGGGCCCGCGAGTTTGAGACCCCTGGTCTTAGGCGACCCCTGTGTAAGGGTTGTTCAACCCTGTTATGTTTTCATTGTTTTTATTTCAAACAAGTAACATAAACATATATATACATAAATACAAGTTCTCAATCAGGTGTTGACTTTCTGCTTTCGCCCGGAACACGGTTCATAAACACACACACTCTGTCCAGTATCTCTGCGCATGCGCGCTGTTTCCTTGGCTGGCTATCGGTACAAGCCAGTCCGCTAGTCCACCATAACACCTCCCCGAACAATTACAAGTCCAGTAACATTGGTGCTCGATGTTGTCTTTGAGATCTTCTGGGTATGACATAGTCTGAAGGTCCTGGATGTTGAGGGTTAATCTTCTTCTTAGGTGGACTTGGAGTTGCTGGATGTGTAGACGGTTGATGACTCAGGGCTGCCTGAGCTGTTGGATAAAGACTTCCTGTCATTATATCCAAACTTGGTTCTGAATCTTCTTCTGCTCCATACCTGGGGAGAAGTTGGTTTAAATGTCTCTTCCAAATGGGACCATTTGGATAAATCTTTACCTGGACGTGGACCCATAACGTGGATGATTGTACCGGGAGCCCATCGTGGTTTAGAGTCTGTTGCTGTTCCATATACTCTGACGTAACATGGATCTCCCCGGTTAATGATCGACTAGGACTTCTGTTTGTCCCATTACGGACGGCTATTTCTTTAAGATGTTGTCCCTGTGCTTGATGAGCTCGATGAGCAGGAGAGGGAACTAGAGTATCAATAAGTGTTCTTATTTGTCGATTGTTCAGCAGTTGGCTCGGTGATAATCCACTTGCCAATGGTGTCCTACGATACTGACGCAGAAAGTCTTGTAGAGATTCCTTTAAAGGTAATGAAGATTTCTTTAGTGAACTCTTGAAACTTTGAATCAGTCGTTCGGCAGCTCCATTTGTAGCAGGATGATAGGGAGCGCCTGCAAGATGTACAATACACCTCTCCTTACACCAATGCTGAAATTCTTCTGAGATGAAGCAAGTAGCATTGTCACTGACTATGGTGTGTGGATAGCCGAAATGAGCAAAATCTTCCTCCAGAAGATCAATGGTAGCTTTGGTCGATGTAGATGTTGTCCTGTGGATACACGGGTACTTTGAATAAGCATCTATCTCCACCAGCCAATGTGATCCCTTAAAGTTAATGGCATGATCGGTATGCACTCGACTCCATGGTTTTTCTGGCAACATCCATGGGTGGATTCTTGCTTTATTTGGGTCTCTGGCGTGTTCTGCACATGCTTGGCATGTTCGACCTATCTCCATGATTTGAGTATCAAGTCCGGGCCAATATACAGATGATCTTGCTAACTGTTTCATCCGCTCGATTCCAAAATGTCCTGTATGCAGGATTTGGAGAACTTGAGCTTGTAGTATTTTTGGTACCACAATTCTTGAACCATAAAATAGACAATTCGACTCCACGGAGAGTGAGTCTTGAATATTTTTAAAAGCTGCTATATTAGCTGCCTCCTTGTTCAAGTGTTCTTTGTTTGTAGAGGACGGCCAGCCCTCTTGACAATATCTCATTACTGTAGACACTGTAGAATCTTTAAGTGACTCTTTAGCAAGGGCTCCTGGGTCTGTTGGTCTGATCTGTAAACTGATTTGTTTGATCATACATACAGAATCCATGTCTGCTTTACTTTCTTCAACATCTAAAATGCTCTCCGGCCCTGAGGGTAGACGACTAAGAGAATCCGAAATGCAATGTTCAGTTGACTTACGGATTTGTTCACGAGCATTAATCAATGAGTTTTGATAAGCAATGTGATTTATCTTTCTTTGAAACAGTGTGTCTATTGAAATCTGAGGTTCTTTATTGCGGCTCTTCCCAAAAAATTTAAGTTGTGGTTTTTCACTACAAAAGACAGATTTGTAGTTATTTCCCCTGCCTCAGCCTTTATCTGCACACTTCCCAAAACATTAAGTAGGTCACCAGACGCTGACTCGTACTTGACCGATACTGGGCTCAATGTGGGTTGTCCCAGCTTTCGCCAAACAGATTCAGACATAAAATTTTCTCCGGCTCCAGTGTTAATTTCAAATGCAAACCTCTTTCCTTCTAAAATGAGTTCTTGAATAATGGGCGGGATAGTTTTTATTTGGTTTTGCCTTCTTATTCTTTTTAGATGAATCGGTTTCGGTTCATTCACTTTATTATTTAGACAAACTCTTTCTAGATGTCCCCCCTTGTGGCAAAAGCGGCAGATCACGTCTTTGTACCTGCAGACATTTCCTTTATGGCCTCTTACTCCACACCTGCCACAAGTTCCACTCGGAAAATCCTGTCTTTGAGATGGAGAAAATTTCTCTGCTGTCTGATGTTGCTTCTTTCTTTGTGACTGAATTTTATTGATAGGTGTTTCTTCATGGACTGTTTCTTTGGCACATTTCGCTGCCTCCTCTGTTTCAACAGCTATTTCTACTGCCTTGTTGAATGACAGTTCAGTGTCCTTCATCCGAAACAAAATTTTCAATACAGCCTCGTTCTTTACAGAGCACATGAATCTTGTTCGTAAAGCTTCATCTAGAGGATTTTTGATATTACTAAACTCACAAGTCGCTGCATCCTGTCTGATCCTAGCTGCCAATTCTTTGATTGTTTCCCCCGGTTTTCTACTAGAATCGGACCAAAATTTGAACCTTTCTCTGATTACAAATTTGGTGGGGTCAAATTGATCCATCATTATTCTATAAATTTCTTCTATGTTCAAGTCATTTAAATTTTGTGGTGGTTCTTTTTGTTGTACGATGGTTGATAACATTTTATGCAGCTCTGGCGTCTGGATTGTTAAAAAAATTTGTGCCTGCCTTTCCTTTGGCACATTATTTGCCAACACGAAGTTAACGTATCTAGCGTAGTAGTCTGTGAACGTTTCCTCGTTACTATTGAAATGTGTAAACTTCATATTAGTAGCCTTATTACCTGTTGCTAGTGTCAAAAGTAGCTCGTTCTGCTGTATGAGCTTCTGGATTATGTCAGCTTGGGTCAGATTTGACTCCATTGTGTATTTACCTCCTCCGTTCCGTGAACTCACTCGTGCGTATCAAACTATCACTCGGTTGTAATGAGTTTTGTATTGAGTTAACATCATACTGTTTTGTTGATTCTGTGATCCCCATACTGGCCACCATTTTGTTATGTTTTCATTGTTTTTATTTCAAACAAGTAACATAAACATATATATACATAAATACAAGTTCTCAATCAGGTGTTGACTTTCTGCTTGCGTCCGGAACACGGTTCATAAACACACACTCTCTGTCCAGTCTCTCTGCGCATGTGCGCTGTTTCCTTGGCTGGCTATCGGTACGGGCCAGTCCGCTAATCCACCATAAAAAACTCCCAAAGGGGTTGCAACCCACAGGTCTTAAGCGACCCCTGTGTAAGGGTTGTTCAACCCCCAAAGGGGTTGCAACCCACAGGTTGAGAACGACTGGTCTAGGAGGTGGGGTTGGGGTGGGGGGAGGGGCATGTTAGACTGAGAATATCAAGTGATAAGTTGTAATGCTGCTAAACATATCTTTAAACCCTTTTTTAGGTGCTAATAGTATACTAATGGGGTAATGGTGGGTGTGCGACTGTGGGCTGTGGGTACTGTGAGTGTGGAAAAAAGACTGGGAAAAACTGGAATGCTCTGCGTTTATTTTGAATCGACTACTACTAATATTATTTATATTATATCCTAATAGCTAATACTAATAATAAGTAATAAGTTAAATAAGGCATATTCAATTTCATATATAGTATAAGTATAGCGACATATTTCACATATAAAATAAGTATAAATTAGGCTTGGCTTAGCCTAGGTCTAGGGCAGGATTCACATTAACATTATATTATATAATAACAATCACAAAAAAATAAATAGTTAATAGGCCTAACTAAACTATTAATAATTTTAAAAATATTAATAATGTAATTATAATATGAGCCTAATTTTTTAGATTTTGATTTAGTTTAGACCTACAGCCCTACCGTCTCTCGATCCATAAGGAGTACTTTCATTCCTCCTCCACACCCCTCTATCATTTTACTTATATACTGTTTAACAGCTAAAATTACGTTCATGGTGAAATTTCACTTTGACATAGAAATTGTATAAGCAATGTATTATAGTTAGCCGAATGACATGAAACAAAAACAAATCATCTGATTGTGAACTCAATACGGAAATAACTCCGACCAGTATAAAAAAAAATAATGGAACTCTTCTCAAATAAAGATATTGACATTATTAATGTCGTAAAAATAAAATCAACAAATGTTTAAACATACATTTAAATTATTAATTATTAATTCTGAGAATATAATTGAATTTAAGTACATTAAAAATAATACATGGCTAATTCCAGCAGCAGTCATCGTTTGATTCCCTGGTCCCAATGGTAGAAATTTATCATTTTCTATTATACAATTCTAACTCCGCCGTAGCCGGTCCCAAGCCCGGGTGAGAAAGGAGGAGGGTTGGGCGAAGGGCTAGCAACCCTTCCCTGTAAAAAAAGCCCTGCTACAAAAACACAAAGAAAGATTTCAAAAGGAAGCTCGGACCTTGGAAAGGATGGGTCTCCTAACAGAGAATTAATGAAGCTGGGTGGCCAAAGCCAACTGGAAACCAACCGGCGGACAACCATCCTCTCCACTAGGACCACCACCAGTCTAGGAACATGGAACGTAAGGACCATGTTCGAAACTGGAAAAACTGTCCAAGTTGCTGCTGAAATGCAAAGATACAAACTAGCCATCTTGGGAATAAGTGAGTCTCGATGGATAGGCTCAGGTCAGATAAAGCTCAACACAGGGGAACTGCTGCTATATTCAGGCCACGAAGATGAAAATGCGGC
>CAXITT010000016.1:1015700-1054372 GCA_964033795.1 Lymnaea stagnalis | reverse complement strand
ATCACCCCCCCCCCCCCATCCAACATTTTACATTCCATCTGACTTCCCATGGCTGCCCCAATTCTATGATTGCTGTCTCGACATTTCGACATGAATTCTTACGACTGTTAAAGCCACTACACTGTGATTCTCCTCCTCCGTGGCTCCCTGTAACTTATCAGATGCCATTTCTCGGACCTCGCATACCTGTGCTGATTCTCTCAATGATCATAGCTTGAAAATAAAATAATTATCATTTTTGTATAAAAGAATAATGTTGAAAAGGTCTGTAATTTAGTGTAATTGGCTCTTTTGCTGTGGGACAAAACAAAGTAGGTTCATCCGCCGTGCTTAAAAGCATGGACCAATGCACTGTGCGTTGTTTCAATATCATGGTTGTTTCTTTGCTATTTCTTGGTTAAACTTTTTAAGAGTTATTTTTTAATTAGACTTTTACATAGAATAGTGGTACTTCATTGTTTATGAGTGAAATCAAGGTTTATTTTTTGTCATTTGAAGTACTATTTTATTAATACTCTTCACTTTTTTTTTAAATCAATATTGTTGCTATGGCTACCCTAGTGCCCTAGTGGGGTGAGTAAGTTTCCTAGACGATTAACAGCTCAAAAAGCTTTCAAATGTTTTATACTATTTCTTTTGATTGTGAGGTTGATTTAGATCCATCGCATGATTCAGATAGTGGTAGTTTTAGAGGACTTAATTTATAGCAGTGAAAATTATGTATGCCTACATCAAAGTGTTTTGGGGAAAAAAAAAGTTTTGCATTCATGTTTTTACATTTAAGTTTCTTTTTTGTTACTTATTTCACTTAAACTGAAGAAATAAGTTTAGAAATACATAGTCCTTTCAATTATCTTTCATTTGATACCAAATCTATCCTTATAAACCAAACGGTAATTTTTTAAATATAACCAACCTCTCACTCTTTTTCGCTCTTTGAACAAAAATGTCAAGTTTTTCATTAAAAAAATTATGCAGCAAAAGAGTAAAGTGGATTTTGTTACTATAATGTTCTAATTTTTTAATGTGACGTCACATTGATTTAACACCTTGTCACATATTGTCACAAAAATATGACTCCCCTCCCTCCCAATTCATTTAAGAATTGCCAATGACTAAACTAGTAATTTGTAAATATTAAATAAATATTGTATTGAAATTTATTTTAATTGTCTTTCATTTTTTTTTAAAATATTCTTTTTCAAATTCTAGTTTAACACTAAAATCTAGAATATAATACGAAATACTGTTAATCATAGTAATTAAAATAGATTAGTAGCATTCATACCCATGATGCCCATAGTCAAAGCCTTCAAATTCAAGTATGCGAATGTTGATTAGTAATATTAATGCTATATAGTATTAGTAATGGTAAAGGATGGTCAGTAATGGCTTATCATCATCATTGGTGCTTAAGCCCATGTGTCATGATGTAGGGCCCTGGTCTTCTCCACCACATCCTTCCATTTAGGATTGATTCATGGCCGACACACAGTTGGTTTAAGTCCCTCTCTACATCATCAGTCCATCTCCAAGGTGATTAGCTTTCGTAACATTGGATGTTTAAGGTGAGATGGTCATCAGCCCTGTGCACAACCATCTTGAAGGATGCCCTTAATTTGCAGCTCTCGGGGAAGCTTCCTTTGTTTTGGATCAGGTTCCTGTCATTTGTGGATCCCTGCACTTCCAACAAGGTAGTAGGTTCTGATTTTGGTCCACCCCGGCCATTTTATTTCTCCTGCCATATCTATGCCTTTTCCCTATTTGCCACGTGTGGAGATGCTCGATGAGAGATCAGTATGTCCACACAAGTCAGTAATGGTTACTAATGCCAAAACAAACAAAAAAGCCAGTGTTCATTTTTTCCCCTTGTTTATTATCTTAAACGTAAACAGTATTTGTTGTTCAAGTTATGCTAATGCTTTATGGATTTCCCAACCATTTCTATATTCTGCACCCCCAATGAATTGTTTTGACTGTCTTGTACCCCCTACATTGCCCTACCCACGTAATAATGCATATTGAAATTAGAAGAAAATTGCAATTGTTTTTTAATTATTAAGTAAGTAAAGAACTTAGAAAATATACTTAGTAATATTAATATATATATATATATAATGTGTATATATATAATGTGTATATATATATATATATATATTAGCTATAAACATTTATGTTATACCTTAAAATGTTAAAAGTCAGGGGCTTCTTTGTTCTTAATAAAAATTACTTCTCCTCGCATCCCCTGAAATGACACCTTTCAAGCTCATTAGTTGGGAAACCCTGCAATGTATAGCAACCAAAATTTGAGTGAACAAAACAGAATGTTGAACAAATCACAACACAAGTCATCTCCTTTGACTCCCATATTTTCTTTAATAGTACACATGCTAACCAAGCCTTTCCAATACTAGCCCTGACATCTGCTTCGGATCCACCATTTATGTCAATGGTGCTGCTTAAGTATGTATGCATTTCCTACCAGAGAAATATGCTCTTGGTTGGCTGAGTTTACCTTCATGATCTTTCTCTTGCTTTTAGTTTTAATTAGTCTGAGCTGTGCTGAAATGGTATGGCATGCAAGTTATATTTCAAAGCCTGGCTTTGTTCAGTGTATGTCATGCATGTTACATTTAGTCTTTTCTTGCATTTGTTGCTGGTTGTGGGACAGAAGTGTAATGTCATCTGAAAAGTCTAGGTCATTTAGTTTTTCCCAGGGTGTTCACTTTATCCCGTTCCTCTTGTTGTCTGTGGATTTTGTTCATTATCCAGTCAATGGCAATGATGAATAGGAAAGGGTACAAGAGACATCCTTGTCCGACTCTTGTTTCCACTTTAAAAGCGTCAGTGAGTCTACCTACGTGTACCAACCACCCTGCATGTAATTTCTTCATAAGAACTCAAAATGATCCTGACTAGTTTTTCCTGGTGCCCCATAATGCCGGAGAAGTTTCCACAAGGCTGGTCGATCCAGGCTATCGAAGGCCTTTTTGTAGTCGATAAAATGTATAGTATACAAGGGGGAAATTCCATTCGATGGACTGTTCGATGGAAGGATCCGTAGTGCTGCAATTTGATCTGTGCATGATCAGTTTCAAAGAAGCCAGCCTGTTGATCTTGTACTTCTTTTTAAACCTATTTAGATGCTGGTCAAGGCACACACACAAAGTTTGGGGAAACATTCTCCAGTAGGCTGAAAAATGGAACTCATAAATATGATGAACATTGTCTTGCTCTAACCAATTGAAAGATATTTGAATGCATTTGTGTATTATTTTGCGAAATTTTGGAATAGGCATTTCATCACACTTCAAAGTAATCAAAGTAAGGAATTCTGATTTTGATAACAACAGCTGGTCCAATGACCCATCATTTGCGATTATGAAGTAATTATGGTGATACCTTTAACTTTCTCAGAATAAAAATGACAATATTTGTGTTAACACTGAGGTAAACAAACTATTCCGGAAGAATATCTCACCATGTTCAGTGTATTGCATGCAAGTTACATTTCAAAGCCTGGCTTTGTTGTTCAGTGTAGGGCATGCAAGTTATATTTCAAAGCCTGGCTTTGTTGTTCAGTGTATTTCATGCAAGTTACATTTGAAAGCCTGATTTGTTGTTCAGTGTATTTCATGCAAGTTACATTTGAAAACCTGGCTTTGTTGTTCAGTGTATGACATGCAAGTTACATTTGAAAGCCTGGCTTTGTTGTTCAGTGTCTGGCATGCAAGTTACATTTGAAAGCCTGGTTTGTTGTTCAGTGTCTGACATGCAAGTTACATTTCAAAGCCTGGCTTTGTTGTTCGGTGTATTTCATGCAAGTTACATTTGAAAGCCTGGCTTTGTTGTTCAGTGTATAGCATGCAAGTTACATTTGAAAGTCTGGCTTTGTTGTTCAGTGTATAGCATGCAAGTTACATTTGAAAGCCTGGCTTTAATGTTCAGTGTATAGCATGCAAGTTACATTTGAAAGCCTGGCTTTGTTGTTCAGTGTATAGCATGCAAGTTACATTTGAAAGCCTGGCTTTGTTCAGTGTATGGCATGCAAGTTACATTTGAAAGTCTGGCTTTGTTCAGTGTATAGCATGCAAGTTACATTTCAAAGCCTGGCTTTGTTGTTCAGTGTATGGCATGGAAGTTACATTTCAAAGCCTGGCTTTGTTCAGTGTATAGCATGCAAGTTACATTTCAAAGCCTGGCTTTGTTGTTCAGTGTAGGGCATGCAAGTTATATTTCAAAGCCTGGCTTTGTTGTTCAGTGTAGTTCATGCAAGTTACATTTGAAAGCCTGGCTTTGTTGTTCAGTGTCTGGCATGCAAGTTACATTTCAAAGCCTGGCTTTGTTGTTCAGTGTCTGGCATGCAAGTTACATTTCAAAGCCTGGCTTTGTTGTTCAGTGTATTTCATGCAAGTTACATTTGAAAGCCTGGTTTGTTGTTCAGTGTATTTCATGCAAGTTACATTTGAAAACCTGGCTTTGTTGTTCAGTGTATGACATGCAAGTTACATTTGAAAGTCTGGCTTTGTTGTTCAGTGTCTGGCATGCAAGTTACATTTCAAAGCCTGGCTTTGTTGTTCAGTGTCTGGCATGCAAGTTACATTTCAAAGCCTGGCTTTGTTGTTCAGTGTATGACATGCAAGTTACATTTCAAAGCCTGGCTTTGTTGTTCAGTGTATAGCACGCAAGTTACATTTGAAAGTCTGGCTTTGTTGTTCAGTGTATAGCATGCAAGTTACATTTGAAAGCCTGGCTTTGATGTTCAGTGTATAGCATGCAAGTTACATTTGAAAGCCTGGCTTTGTTCAGTGTATGGCATGCAAGTTACATTTGAAAGTCTGGTTTGTTCAGTGTATAGCATGCAAGTTACATTTCAAAACCTGGCTTTGTTGTTCAGTGTATGGCATGCAAGTTACATTTCAAAGCCTGGCTTTGTTCAGTGTATAGCATGCAAGTTACATTTCAAAGCCTGGCTTTGTTTGCGATTTTTTTCATTGACGTTCGGGCCAGTGGGCGAGCCATCTTTAAATGATTATTTCGCCTCAGTTAATCTGTCCAAATAAGACACTTACAGTTGAATTTAAGAGATCAGGCCTTCTTGAAAGAATTCCACGTCCTCAGGGCTGACTCGTGGAGAGCTAATGCTTGGGAAAATTGGGTAAATTAGATTCAGTTTTGTCTTAAAGATATCAATGTTTCTCAGCTTTCAATGATCTATCGGGAGGGATAGACGCCTGGGTCCGTGATATTTCGGCCGCTTCTACAGTCTACACGACAATAAACCTTGGGTATGAAATCGCTACTTAAACTTACAGATTTTTGTCCCTTACCGAAAGTTTCCCAGCTTTAGTGACCTACAAAAAAAAAAAGGTCAAACAACCTCATAGCGTTCACAGTTAAAACAGTCACTAAGTTAGTTAGTGACCAACACGGCCCTTTTTCTTTGTTGAGAACAAGACGCCTCACATTAGCACCAGCCTCTTGGGCCATCATGTATCATTATCATCTCAGCTTAGCCCGGCCATCAACCATCCTTAGAAATACCATTACTTTGTCAGAAATGACAGATATCTAACAAGGCTCGGGTTGTTGTGTTTTTTTCAAATGTGTTTTGTCGTTTGATATATTATGGTGGGTTGGGGGGGGGGGGGGGGGGGGGGGGGGGGGGGGGGGGGGGGGGGGGGAGGGGTCCAAACGTGTTCAGAATAAAGGGCTGTCTTCAGAGATGTGTAGAGTGTAGATTAGACTCAAACTACAAGCAAGTATATCCGCTAGTGCATCTCCACTTATACATTAACATTTGTTTATGAAACCCACAGAGATCATAGAAATTCTGAATGATTGGATGAATTAATATGGCGTTTAAGATATAACATTCACTCAGACCGGTGAGAAAAGGGGGAGGGGAGGAGGGTGTATTTTTTATTTTATTTATACAATGGACACCGATGGTATCTTAATAACGTCTAGACTTAAGTAAAATATTTATGAAAATATTCGAGTCAAGACTAGTGACAATACTAAACATTCATGGAAACTCCTTCCAAAGTGTATGTGACCCTCGTATCTTTAGACCTCCTGGTTTGAAGGCGGCGATGGCCTAGATCAATCTTAACTCTTTCACAAATTTATATCCATTTTTTACTAGACGCTGTGGTTGATTAGATGACAAAAAACAAGCACTACTTTAAATACAAAGAATGTCAAGGTCCACGTCATCAACACACAGTCGGAGTTGTATCAAACATCATTTTGCTCTGACAGTGCGGCCTCTGTGCTACATGCCTTGTGGAGGCGACCCATTTCAACTTCGTCATGGCAAGCAATGCTTTACAAGAGAAACCTGTGGGCCGTTAATTGATGCCTACTTGACCTAACAGCGTTAGCCGTGAAAGGGAGCTAAAGCTCTGACTTGACCAAAGTTATCCTTCATGTACACTGCTGGTGATGCTCAATTTGTCTGTGGTACCCTGCCCCTCGAAAATATTCGCATTGAACTAGTTTTAAAAAATCCTTAGCACACTGTCCATCGCTCGACATCGGCAGTTAATAACAACATTTATTTTCATTCTAAGTAGTTGACTCCGTATTTCACCGTTTTAAAGATTCCGTGGATCGATAGAAGATAAAGATCGTAACACAATCTGGGACATTTTTTGAGAACCGCTGTACTCGTATTCGACGTGTCTGTCACAGGGAGCTCAGCACTGCCCAACAGAAAATCAATAGTTGTCATTAATCATGCTAGGTTTAAATGGCTAAAAAGGTTTTTGTTTCATATAATTATAGACTTCATTTAACGATGGAAGCAGTATTTCTTAAAATGTGTTTGGAGGGGGGGGGGGGGGGGGGTAGTGGGGTTTGCGGGCGCCAGATGTTCTGGTAGGCGGTGGCCTAAGAAGGAGGTGGTTTGCCCCGGGCGCCATTTTTCTACATTTTTATGCTGGGGCGGAATAAATGCCTGTTTCGGGCGTCCTCTTGACCGACTCCTACGCAATCACTGCTCTTCTTCTTCTGGCACCGTTGTCTAGGGCAGGGGTCCACAAAAATAGTTTTATAAGGACCGGTAGAACTATCTTGTAGAGCTCGGGGGAGAGGGGGGGTTGGTTGTGCCAAAATTATGGAGGCTTATATGCAGGGCCGGCCTTAGGCCACTGCAACCTATGCGGCCGCAGTGGGCCCCGCACTTTACCTTCTAATACAAAATCTTAATTTTCACTTATTATCCTTATAAGTTATCCCTACCCGCGCAATCCGTTTCGCATAGGGCCCCGCAATTGTTAGGGCCGGCCCTGGTTATATGTATGATCATGATATCTGAACATTTCTTATTCATCAAAAAAGTAATATTTTAAAAAAATATATAAATTATAAAAGAAAGTGTAAAAAAATAAAAATTTAAAAAAAAAAAAAAAATAAAAAAAAAAGTGTAAAAAAAAAAAAAAAAGAAGATAAAATGTAATAAGAAATTTGTCACTACCTGACACAGTCAGAATACATCAAGATGTTTTCAGAGATGAAATACGTGAATCTGGTTACAGACCAGCAGTATCGGAAAGAGCACTTGCTGATAGCTTGGAAGACATGGAATTGTTAACTTTGGGACTCAACTGAAGAAAGTTGAGTCCAAAAAATCACCAGTTTCACTGATGGAGAAAAAACGATTGTGTAAGTCATGTTATTACCATCTTATCCTAATTGATATAGAACCCCATTGTCTTCGTTCACTAGTAAATGTAGACCACTGATTTCCATTTGAGTTTTAGCAACAAAACAGTCAAACGGTTTGACAAGATTCTTATGTTGCTCTATTGCATTGCAATCCTGATCGGAAAATGGTCCTAAAACTTACGGGACAGAAATCGAGGGTGCCGATGGCTCCTCCCGCCTCAGAAAATGTTTGATAAATTTAAAATTCAGAGCCTATAATAGGTTCATTATGGCGTATATCTGAGTTCAGTATTTTTTTCAGACAATTGGATCCGGGGAGTGGGGCCATGTGGGGGGGGGGGGAGCGTGGGGGCTGACGGGGGAATCTATCAGCTCGAAAATCGCCACCCGGATTTTGAAAGATGCGTAGTTTTGTTGCAATAGTATCCGGTTCTGAAACTGCTTTTTCAAGTCCCAACGTCCTTTATTATGGCGTATATCTGAGTTCAGTATTTTTTTCAGACAATTGGATCCGGGGAGTGGGGCCATGTGGGGGGGGGGGAGCGTGGGGGCTGACGGGGGAATCTATCAGCTCGAAAATCGCCACCCGGATTTTGAAAGATGCGTAGTTTTGTTGCAATAGTATCCGGTTCTGAAACTGCTTTCTCAAGTCCCAACGTCCTTGCACAAACTCTCGTGGGAATGCGCCTGTTACTAATTGCGCGAGTTTTTCACAGCATGGATATTGAGCGAAGCAACTCCTCATCAATTAGCATTCGAAAGGAATTATAGTCTTAAGCTGAATAAATGCTTTCACATTTGTGTGCATGTCAGAGACAAGCTTGGTTTCGCCTTTTAGTATGAGATTCAATTCTTTCACACGATTGATAAAAATCTACATAAAGCCTAATGTTCAAAGCCATTTACTTTTTTTTGAAGTAACAATTGAATCAACATTTCTTTTCTTTTAAGAAAATCTTACTCTCAGCTATCTGTTGAAAAAAACAAAAAAACAAACAACATGAAAGTGACAAAAATCTTCTCACAACTGATCCATGCTATGCACAAACAATAGTTCTTCTGTCACTTCTAAATCACTATGTGACTTCACGGGTGGGATAAACTGAATTCAAGGGCCGTATGTGACCCGCGGACCGTAGTTTGCCGACTTCTGATGTATACAACTGGGAGAAAAAGGTTAGCATTCAAATTCAATATTCAGATGGCTTTCATACTAATAAGTTGTAATTTGCAGTCAAAATACTCGCTCCGATTCTTTGAAAACACCTGGAATGAGTAGTATATGGGGATGAAATGAAAGAGAGCTTTATACCATTAATACCAGTCATAGGAAATTCGAGCATTAGCAAAATGAAATGTAAGTCTCCCAGTCGCATGATGCGGGAACAGTAGCAATGTGAAGTGCATGTCTACTACCCACATGACGCTGGAACAGTGGCGCTATGAAGTGCATGTCTACTACCCACATGCCACTTGAGCAGTAGCAATATGAAGTGCATGTCTACTACCCACATGCCATTTGAGCAGTAGCAATGTGAAGTGCATGTCTACTACCCACATGCCATTTGAGCAGTAGCAATGTGAAGTGCATGTCTACTACCCACATGCCATTTGAGCAGTAGGAATATGAAGTGCATGTCTACTACCCACATGCCATTTGAGCAGTAGCAATATGAAGTGCATGTCTACTACCCACATGCCACTTGAGCAGTAGGAATATGAAGAGCATGTCTACTACCCACATGCCACTGAGCAGTAGCAATATGAAGTGCATGTCTACCACCCACATGCCACTTGAGCAGTAGCAATATGAAGTGCATGTCTACTAGCAACATGCCACTTGAGCAGTAGCAATATGAAGTGCATGTCTACCACCCACATGCCACTGAGCAGTACCAATATGAAGTGCATGTCTACTACCCACATGCCACTGAGCAGTACCAATATGAAGTGCATGTTTACTAGCCACATGACGCTTGAGCAGTACCAATATGAAGTGCATGTCTACTACCCACATGCCACTGAGCAGTACCAATATAAAGTGCATGTTTACTAGCCACATGACGCTTGAGCAGTAGCAATATGAAGTGCATGTTTACTAGCCACATGACGCTTGAGCAGTAGCAATATGAAGTGCATGTCTACTAGCCAGTTGAGCACTAGCAATATGAAGTGCATGTCTACTAACCACATGCACCTTGACCAATAGTGAATCCAATAAAGTATACGTCTTTAATTCAACCAAATACTGAATCATTAATATGACGAGCCCCCTTTCAGCCATTCACCGCACAGGTCAGCTCTTCGGTTGTCGCCAATGCTGGACCAGACTACCGATTTATTAGGATCGTCACGTGATTGTGTCCGAGGTGTTTTGAAGGAACAGATATTGTTACTTACGTCTTACTTAACCATTGTTGCTTTTAAAAAAGCAAATATATATTTATTTATTTTTTACTCTCTTTGGGTACTGCACACCTCCCCAGGGTTTCGACAATGGTACGTGCCGGCGTCACATGTGAAAATCATCAGATCTCAACTTGTTACCTGTTTCTTCAAACCAAATATTTTGAGGTTAAAATATGCTGTTGCATCGTTGCTGTTTGCCTTTTCTTAATGTTGAACTGCACGCGGGCGTACCAGCTCCTTGTCATATTACGGCACTGCGACATGAAGCCGCGCATCACCCCCCCTCCCCCCCCTTTTTTTTTTTAAACGCGTCAGCTCCCTGCGAAGTCTGGCGAAAAAAAAAACGCTCATTTTATAAATATAAGACAAGCGAATTACCTTTGTTCTTTCATAACAGACCAATCCTGGTGGACGCACGGTTTTCTGTTCTACTTGTTTCTCAGTTAAAGGGAAGTACATGTCGTTAAGGGTATTGTTTGTGTTGTGTTTAGCTTTGAGCCAAATGCAAATATTAATATTATCTTAAAGTTCATGGTTTCTGTAGGCGTTTTTTGGTGTTTTTGTTGTTGTTTTTTTTACCGAAAGATGCGCCAGTGGTTCCTTACACGACCGGATTACTCAAGCGGGCCCGAGTGTGCAGACCTTCCTATTTCATCGTCTGCTCATATTTATAACAGACAGTTTTGTTATAAATTATGGTTGTAATAGTATAGGCCCTTTATGAGAAGGCTTCGTGGGTTGTGACCAGGTCCACCAAATGATTCTATTCGGAACTGCTTCTGAAGCAGAATTTCAATAACCCCCCCCCCCCACCCCGAGAGTACGTCTGTTTGTTCTCCAGCAAATGTTTCTATTCGGACCTGCTTCTGAAGCAGAATTTCAATAACCCCCCCCCCCCCACCCCGAGAGTACGTCTGTTTGTTCTCCAGTTGTTAGAATATATTTTGTTGCAACATTACCATTAGTTTAATCATTGAAACAACTTTTCCGGACTTTGCTTGTGGTGACGGATGCAAATCAAGGCACCGTGTTATTACTGGGAAAGTGAAATATACTCTTTTTTTTTTTCCTTCAGGGGATCCTGCATAAGGCATCTACACTTGCAGCCTATTGCAATAGTTTATCATTACAGATATCCTATCCCAGTAGTAGCCTACCCGTTTGTCTTATCCTGGCCTGTAAAGCCTTCTCACATAATCTACCCCAGTAATACCCACAAGTCTTATCTAGACCTGTATAGCCTTATCACATAACCTACCTCAGTAATACCCATAAGTCTTATCCTGGCCTGTAAAGCCTTCTCACATAATCTATCCCAGTAATGCGCATAAGTCTTATCCTGGCCTGAACCTTCCCCAGTAATACCCATAAGTCTTATCTAGACCTGTAAAGCCTTATCACATAAACTACCCCAGTAAAAACCTATATGGCCTGTATAGCCTTATAATGGAGTAGAGCTATTTTTTTTATCATCTATTGTATATTGTGAAATCGACCATTCTTTTTTTTTTCTTTCCCATCCAGACCTGAGACGTGTCTAGGTTTAACTCATCATGTCTGACTCTGAGAGGAAAAGCCATGTCACGGTTCATTGGTTTCGTCATGGCTTACGCCTGCATGACAACCCAGCTCTCCTGGATGGCCTTGAAGACTGCCGGGAATTCTATCCAGTGTTCATTTTTGATGGCAGTGTTGCAGGTAACCAGTTGGAGTCCTACCATGAGAAAAGTGCCAGACGGCTCTACTTTTCATTCGTCTTATGAGACAAGTATTATCTTTCATACAGAAACATTTAAATTTTCTTTTTTTTAATTGTATTTATTATTTTGATTATTATGTTTTAAACACAGTTTTTACAAGATTTTCTGGTATTTACCAGGTACTTCCAATGTTGCACTGCCCAGAATGCAATTTCTCCTTGAAACTCTTAAAGACCTTGATGACAACCTAAAGGGCCTTGGAACTCGTTTGTATGTCTTCAAGGGTGACCCTGTAGAAGTGTTTGATAAACTGATTGAGGTAACTTGTAATTAAGGTTTTTTTTTTTTTTAAACAATTTTTACCACACAAAATCTGGCTTCAATTTTCAAAATTCAAGTAAATATATTCAAATCTCTCAGTGACTTTCAGAAAAATAAATTACTTTTAAGTGAATTAAACATGTATTCTGTTATATTCAACTAAAGCACTATTTTGCCCATGAAGCCAGACTTATGGGGCTCTCAGGGTTAAACCAAATTAGTGATAACTATTTGGACCAAGACAATACACTTGGACAAGGACAATATGCTTGAACCAGGACTATACACTTGGACTAGGACAATACACTTGGATCAGGACAGTACACTTGGACCAGGACAATATGCTTGGACTGGGACCATACCCTATGACCAGGACAATATGCTTGGACCAGGACAATATGCTTGGACCAGGACAATATGCTTGGACCAGGACAATATGCTTGAACAGGGACAATATGCTTGGACCAGAGCAATACACTTGGACTAAGACAATACACTTGTACAAGAACAACACATCAGTCCTGTCAACCTTCTAGGATCACTTTTGAACTATCTGCTGTCCCCTTACTTCAGGAGTGGGGTGTGACCAGGATCACCTTTGAGCAGGACCCGGAGCCAGTTTGGCAAGAACGAGACAACAGTGTCAAAGATCTGTGTGCCAAACAAGGAGTAGAATGGATTGAGCGTGTCAGCCACACATTGTGGGACCCGCAGTTGTAAGTGTACCAGTGTATAAATCAGGCCTGAATTCCTACAAGAATTTACAAGTTGATTATCCTTAAGAAAATTCACACATGGAGCTTTATAATTTCAAAACTTGATTTGGTAATTGTAACATAATGATATTTGAAGTTAATTTGCAGTTGAGTGAAGGGCATTATTTCGTTATAGAGCATTGCTACACAGACATAAACATAGATAGTTAGGAACTACAAAACGCAGCCATATTGTTTTGAAGGAAGATAGCGGCTGGGAAGATTTGGTCTCATGTTTTTTTCTAAATGAAATGGGTGTATTATGACTGAACTGTTTTTAACCATCATGTCATTATTCATCATATGAGAACCTCATTCTCTGTAGTTTTATGTACACATAAATAAATGATATGTGAATTCTTGGACTTTGTATTTTTAAAGTTGTGAGAAATAATTAGTTGTAAACCCCCATAACTGATATTATTACTATTATTATAGGTGGTTTTATATAGGGCAGTACCCCAGCCAAGGGCTAGGCTCACTGCGCTTCACATAAAAATTAGCTATTGCAGAGATGTATGCATTTAAAAACAACAACTGGTGAAAAGCTTGACCTCCCCCACCCTAGTGCTATCTACCCCTGTCTAGCCATGGACAACACCCAGCAGCATCGAGCTTTTGGGGGGGGTGGGGGGGGGGGGGGGGGGGAATGAGTCGGAATAGTGCAGTTTGAAGAGATGGGTCTTTAGGGCAGTTTTGAGGTATCTACTCAGGTCTTAACAACTTATAACAGTAACAGTGATATCAGTATAGGAAGAAAGGTTACAGTAATATATTCATTCATATTTACTTTAATGTACTGAGGCCATGCCAAAAGTAATATAGATGGAGTGTTAAGATACTGACTATTAATAATTCATTAAATAACAAGTGATAACTGTCAATACATTCAATCAAATGAACTTATAAGTGAAATTTTGATTTTTTTTAGCATTGATTATTAAGTACCTGGCAAATATTTTTCTTTCTTTGAATCTCTATTGGATTAAAATTTCATACAGGATAATCAAAGAGAATGGGGGCAGTCCACCGTTGACCTATGCCATGTTCTGTCAAGTAACTGAGATTGTTGGACAACCTCCCACGCCAAGGGACGATCCAGACTTTGAGGGCATCACACTTCCTGTCTGTGAGGACCATGACAAAAAGTACCACCTGCCCACCCTTGCTCAATTGGGTAAGTCCTGGATCACAGTGTAGTGGTTCTCAAACTGTCACATGTGGATTAATTCCTGTTGCATTAACTTTATCATTGTAATCAGTTGTTAATTTAAACTTAGGATTGTGTACTGGTGACATTTTTCTTGTTACAACATTTAACACCATATGTTCTGTGTGACTTTATGAAATCCTTTATTTACTTATTAAAACTTAAAGGAGCACTGTAATCATGAGAATTATCACCCAAGTGTATTTTCAGTGAATTCTCAAATGTTTCCGCACAGGCGTGGAGTCAGAATCTGATCAACAGACCAGCCCATACTGTCGTTATCTTGGTGGTGAATCAAAAGCTTTGAAACTTCTAGCCACTCGCCTAGAAAGTGAACGGAGGGTAAATATTTGTCAGAGTTTCTAGATGTAGACTTTAGAGATGACATTTTAAAATACTGTTTCCTTCAGAACCTCCAACAGATATAATTTTGTAAAATAAACCAGTAAATAAATTAAAGAATTTCTAACAGATTTTAATGGCTAAACAGACGCTTTGATGCATGAAGCCCCCCCCCCCCTTTTTTTTTTCCCCCTCCCAAAGTCAGAAGGAAGAAATGAGAACAAAATGTTTTTCCCTGTACTTCATAGCCCCACCCTCTATCCCCAATTTAGAAAAACCGGATTAATTATGACCTATTAAGTACAGTGCAATAACATTACTGTTAGTTACTTGTACATTTGAATGTACTAAGGGTAAGTTTGATTTACCCGTATTTGCAGACTTGGATGTGGCTGGTATGCTGATGCTCACCTCATAACTATAACTCCCATCCCTTACTTTGGTTCATGGGGCCAAGGATGTTTTTTTTCAGGATATTTTACAGGGGAAACATTGTGTCTATTAAGCCTATTAAGCAGTGTATTATGGTAGTTTAAATGCATGTTTATTTGTGTACAAGTTGATTACCTTAAAATAATTGTTTTCATTTTAGGCCTTTAGCTTGGGTCAAAGCCTCCCCAATCAACTGTTTCCTAACCTTTCTGGAATGCCCATGAGTCTCTCTCCACACTTGCGCTTTGGCAGTATGTCCATTCGTAAATTTTACTGGTCGTTACGTGCCACTTATGCCGAGGTAATCTATGCTTTTTATTATTTAATCACTTTTCTAATTTCTGAAAGTATTTTACATACATAGCCACTTATGCCGAGGTAATCTATGCTTTTTATTATTTAATCATTTTTCTAATTTCTCAAAGTATTTTACATATACGCTCATGATATAGTGACCTCTTTTAATGGTTTTCAGTATTACTTTATACCTTGTATGTACCTTCAAACTACTTCCACTTTGCCATGCATGGTCAAAATCTATTAATAAAAATCTGGAGAAAAAACATCACAAGATATTGAACTGTTGAATATTTGGTATGTTAATTTTTCAGTAATCATTTTTCAAAGTATGTTTTTTCATTGTTTGAATCAGATATTGAGTGATATTTTGATATTTCAATTTCAATATGCTGTCCCTGGTTTATCATTACCATTCCCATCTTACCTGATGCTAACACAAAAAATTTACACACATTATTCTCTTGTTTATAATCCTCAATTTTAGTTTTTTCCACTATAACAAATATGAGATGAGGATGTTTTTGCTTTTGGGGTATTATTGGGGCATTGTTTTATCAAAAATGGAGTTGTAAAAATATGTTGACTGGATTTTTAGTAATGATCTATAACTGTGAGAGATTAGGAGTCAACCTATATCATTACAATTACAAGGGGGATAAACTTGCAGATGAATGGTGAAACAGGCATCAAGAACCATAGAAACAGTTTCAATTTCAGCATGGTAACAGTATGTTCTTGCGCAGGTACATCCCGAAACGCCTATTCCTGCTTCAATCACCTGTCAGCTGGTGTGGAGAGAGTATTTCTACTGCATGTCAGTCAACAATCCGAAATACAACTGTATGATTGGTAACCCCATTTGTCTCAACATTGATTGGTATGAGGATGATGATCAGTTTAAGAAGTGGAAAGAGGTAAAAAAAAAAAAAAATTTAAAAAAAGGAAGACTTTTAATAAGATAAAGTCTAAAGAGCTTTAAAATAACATTTTTTAACAGTAAGAGCTGGCACACTATTTAGGATGGTGAATTTTTCATTAATAATTCACATCGCCCTGAAGGAATATGGAAACATTTAAGTCTTCCCGCAATCAGCCAGAGATGTCATCTCAGTGATAAATACTGAAATTATTATCAGTATTAAACAGTAATATTATAATTATAATCTATATATATAACTCGTCAGCAAAGGTCAAACAAGACGGGTCAATCACCAAGCAGGCTATTTATAGATATGCCAGAGCATGATTCAATAATGAGTTCAATAACACGCAAAATATAATTCCTGATAACTACGCTAAATGATTTATATCTATTTTTAATAACCCAATTGCGTTTGATGCGTAATATTTTCTTTTCGGAAATGAAATCGTCTCAATTTAAGTATTGTGTAAAAAATATTCGGTTTATAAGTGCTTGGGACATGAGAATATTAATATAGTTCATAAGATAAGATAAGATTCTTTTATTGATCCAAATAAATGGAAATGTTTTTTGATTGCATTATACATTTTCAGCACATAAATAAAACAATTTGAAGACAAGACATTTATAATAAATTATTTCAAACATTCGGTGAGTTCTCTTAGCAAAATCGGGGACTTATTATCTCATTCAGATGTGTGACTTTAGAGGAAGCACGCCGGTAAATTCGTTCAGATTGGGGAACAAAATAATTTTTATATCGGTCAGTCCTCGCCCTGATGGAAAGAATTCGTCCCAAACAGCCCGATCCTTAGTATTTGTGATGAAGAGGGTGGGATGTATCATCCAAAATTTGTTTAGTTTTACAAAAACATCTTTCTTCAAATAGTTCTTCAAGTGAAGGATGTTTAGTTTGTGTTATGTTCCTAGCTTTCTTGATTAGTTAGTTTCTGCGGTGTTTAATATCAGACGTTGAATTCCCACAGAAGCAGGTAATACTGAAATTAAGCAGGCTTCCAATTGTTGCACTGTAGAATAAGTTAACGACTTGCGTGAAATAAAAAGTGTGCAGTGACGTATCATGGAGGTGGGGGGTGGTGTAGCAAAATTGCATTCTTAAATGTGCGTAACTAGAGTTCACGTTTTTGTCAAGTAACTTTAGTAGATAGGAAGTTCACGCATTGCTGTCGCCAATGTTTGGCGGGCTTCATCTAGTTGTTAATAATTTTGGGGGATAAATTAAATGAGATGGGCTTTGATTAATTATAGGAAATAAAGTTTCTGAGTAACTAATTTTTTTTTTGTCACAGGGCAAAACTGGGTATCCATGGATTGATGCCTGCATGCGCCAGCTAACACAAGAGGGATGGATCCACCAAGTTTGTCGTCATGCCACTGCTTGTTTCCTGACAAGAGGAGATTTGTGGATTGATTGGGTCAAAGGGCTGGAGGTTTGTCATTTGGACAATTGCTATACCGTATTCATATCTCACCAACTCACTCTGGTGACAAATGTTTTATAATTTGTGTTGTTTTTTTTTTAATTTAACCCTCCCAATGGCTGGGGTCTTTTTGTCTATAATTTTAATAATGTTACTCTTAATCATTTGGTTTATTTTAACATATTTAACTAAGGATAATTCTTATTTTCTGAATTTGTAAGTACCAGTATTTAGAATATTATCTTGACTAAAGTAAAATTAACATAGCTTATCGTGAACTGATCAATTCATTTTTAAAAAATTGTTCAGGTGTTTGATCGCTATTTGCTTGATGCTGATTGGTCAGTGAATGCTGGAAACTGGATGTGGGTATCCAGCTCAGCCTTTGAAAAGGTTTTGCAATGCCCCAGGTGCATTTGTCCTGTTGGTTATGGTCGACGCATGGATCCAAAAGGCAACTATGTCAGGTGATCATGGGTTTCATTTTCATTCCATCCCAGACCATATTATGCTAAAATTTCTTGACTAAGCTCAGTCTTTAATTTCAAATTTCTTTCTGCTCTTTTCTTGTTTCATAACTAAGTCATCAAAAACTGCAATGGTTTTCAGGTAATTTGTTGGGTTTTTTTTCTTCAAAATGTTAAAGAAATTCATTAGAAATTAAAAAGATCAAGAATAAAAAGACTAATTTCTTTTTCTGAAGTTTATGGACCTCGACAATAGGAAACATCTATTCTAAATGTCATTACAAATACTAGGAGGACTATAAAAGCAAGACTGCATTAATTTCTATCTCTCCTCAAAATAGTTATAGTTATTGCCTTAAACAAGGATAGTCAGGAGAGTGTCGTTTGTGCTGGGTGCAATTTTTGAGATCAGTAAAATTGCTATAGTGGATCATAATCACATAGCAATAATGCTTAGTTGGTTCAATAAATGAAGCTGCAGCATATGTAGAAATATAGCAGAGTCTTAGGTTGTAGACAAGCCCGCCTTTCCCTTAGACTAAAGAGGTCATTTAAATTATTATCAACATCTTAGTAGCTTAATTAATTATTTATTAATAATAATAATAAACAAATATGTTAGAAATATAATGCATACACCTCAAATTCTGCTTCATCACAATACTATTTTATAGACCAATAAGGTGTAATAGAAATAGCATTAATGTTTGAAATCTGCAGACGATATGTACCAGAACTAAAAGACATGCCTCTCAAGTATTTGTTTGAGCCATGGAAGGCACCCTTGAAGGTACAGGAAGAGGCCAATTGTATCATTGGAGAAGATTACCCCCAGCCAATGGTAGACCATAAAGTGGCTTCTAAAGAATGTCAGATAAAGATGGATAAAATCAAGGCAAAATCTAAAGGTGAGAAATAAATTTAAAAACTTGGCAAATATGAAACATTTCAATTACATTGTATGGCTGACTTGTCCATAGTTTTCATAACGTAATATAAAGACCGCCCGAAAGTAATTTGCTGATTTCGGCCAAAAAAAAGTTTTAAAAAGGCTTTCGGCCAAAAGGCTTTCGGCCAAAACCGAAAGTAAACCAAAACTGAACTTTTCAGTGTTGACCGAAACCCAAATTAAACCGAAAGTTAACTTTTCAGTTTTCAGCCGAAACCGAAGCCAAAAAAATTATATCAATACTCGTTTTCGCACACGTTCTGCTCACTGCGAGAAATGATGGAACAACTTTTGTGACAACTTTTATTCATCTCATATGACTCTCATACAATTTATCCAATGAAGTAAACCTTCTCCCCTTCTTTGGCTTTTAACATTTGCATGAAAAAATAATTTAAACCTGATAAATAATAAAATTTAAATTAGTATTTTGATTTAAAATTTGACTGGGGGAAGGGAAAAATTCATGCAAACTAGACCCTTCTTTTAAAATATAATTAAAACGCATCTAAACATATAAAGGGAATCGGCCGAGAGCTTAGGCTATCTATTGTTTAATGGTATCGCAGATTTAAAATGTCCACACACAAGACTTGAAGAAACTCTTTTCTTCTGAGAACCCATACATTTTTTGTTGAAACTTGTGTTCTTATTGGTCGACCTGAAATTGTTTGTTTAATGCAATCATCATTTTTCTGCTAATTTTAGATTTGACCTAAATTGAACAAAAGTTTAGCGAATGTTGGTTTAGTTTGAAAATACAGTCCCATTACATAATAATAATTATTTACGAAACAGTGATACACACATATGAGTGTACCCTTATGATTTAAATTAAAGGCAACTTTTGCCTAATTATAAAAAATTGAACAAGTAATGATTTTTTACTATTTTTATTAAATATTACGAAATTTTCATTCTTGTCTTTCTTTACATTTGTTTCCATACACTTCACACTTGACTAATTTGGTGTGATATTCTAAACTTTTATCTCGATGTCAATTTATGAGCCCGATAACGCTAATGTCAATGAATTAATTAATTGAGAAAGCCTAGGGATCCCAAATTAAAAAGAAACAAATAATAATGTAAAAAATAATAAAGGAAATCTTACAATTCCCCAAGATTTTTTTTTTTTCACAATGCTAGTTACCTTGGACTATAACCAATGTTCCCTCTAAGGTTTGTTGGTTCGTGTGCAAAATCATAAATTTGTGCACAAATTTTACAGCCTACAGACACACCCTGAAGTGGAAATTAGCTGTGCGGTACTCAAAACATTGACTATAACTACATTTTTAGCAAGATAATGACAAATAAATGACTTGAATAATCCTAGTGTTCCCAATTGAGAAAAAAAAAAAAATAATAATATAAATATTACCTTTCCCCATAGTTTTTTTTTCCCACAAAACTATTAACAATTCCTTTTGCCTTATTGAAATTTCATTTCTTAAAATATTGGACAAGTCATGCAGCTGTGAACAGTGTTGGCAAATTATTTGTTATATATTACCGATGACAGCAATACACCGAGCAATAATTAATATCGGATTGCCAGCCGTCATAATGACAATCTGACATCTGGTAGAAGACCGAAGGAAATTTTCACTTTCGGCCTCACGGCCGAAAGTCTCAATCACTTTCGACCGAAACTTAACTTTTCAGTTTTGGCCAAAACAGAAACTAAGCCAAAAGTGACCAAATGGAAACTTTGGGCACCGAAACCGAAATTCGGTCAGTCTCTAACGTAATATATATTTGTTTAGTTTAATTGTAATTCAATTTATTTTGTTAAATGTGTTGTTTTTTTTTAAAAAGTAATGTTGGTGTATTTATTTAAAATAAACTTCCAAAAATCTAAACTAGTCACTTGTTGGATCTATCCTTTTTTCTAGTTCTTAAAAACCGGTCCATATTTATGGCAGAACCTGACACCAGTCAGATTTTCAAAAATCCTCTTTTCGCTTTCTGGGGGGACAAGAGCCTTAGGGGTGCTTTTTAAAAGCCTCCTCCCTGCTATTAAATCACAAATAGGCACCAAAAGTTGTGACTGCAGCATAGTAACACATGTCCCTATGTGGTTTAAGTTGATATGACCACTTTCCCTCTGGAAATATTCAGAATCAAAGATGATTTAACTTGCACAAGTTCAGTTACTTCAACACTTCAAGATAATACATTCAAATGCTCTAACTTTTTTTTTAAACCACAGACATTCCACACATCAGACCAGCCAATGAGAATGAAATCTTCTCATACATGTGGTTTACCAAAGAGTTTGAGAAGATTGACTTGTGCAATCACAACAAGGACAAATGTTCGTAAGTGGAATAAATTAAGCTTAAAATTTTATGAGATTTGGAGATATTTTTCAGTAAAGGTTCACATCAAGAGTTGGTCTTAAGATTGCAAAGTCAGATTAGATTATACTCTTTTTATTTTCAAAACATATGGAAATGTCAAAAGGAATATTAATTAATGCTAATTTGTTGGTTCCTAAGAGGAGGTCCACATATAAGATTTAAATTTAAGAATAATTATAAAAAATAGTTTAGGGGAGGGGGTGGGGTGTTCAGAATTTTGGGATTCACTGTACTGGGTTTTAACATGGGAAGGATGGCAGTAGGCTTGTATGACCGCCAACTCCATATATCATGGTCATTCAAAGTAATTTTTAATAGGTACCCATATTGTAAACAAACTTTTTAGGTCTGTTTTATAATTTTTTACAACTAAAAATTGATTTCAAATCTCTGTTAAATAAGACATGATTTTTTTTTTCTACAATATAGGGAGAACGGTATCAATATGTAAATGTAAGGGAAAGTTTCTGGCCAGAGATAAACTTCTCAGCCCTAGGTTTCAACTGGTTGTGATGTGCCAAGATGTTTTGGACTTTGTGAAGTTTATCTCAAGGGAAGACAACATTGCTCTCTTAAGAGATTGATACCATTTTCAACTATATGGCTGTTGTTTTAGTTTTATCCATCATATTGTTCAGAACATATTTTATGTTCACGAGTTTTAGTTGTTGTGAATTGTGATAAATATTTGTAAGATAAATATATACTTTGTGTTATAAGTTATAACAGGACAACTTTTCTTTTAATTTATGAGATTTATAGAGTAGGTCGCCTTTAATGTTTCAGACCATTTGCATTCAATCAATCCATTGTGAACCTAAGATTTCTTTTATTGTTATTTTCTGTCTCGGGTTAATCCTGTAGTATAGGCCAAAACGTGCCGAAGTGTTCTCGTTTTATAGCCATTTTAATTGTTTCTATAGTATAGTAGTTACTATCCTAATGTCTCATTTTTTATTTTAGTTAGTTTACATGTTTTTAGTAATTGTAAAGCGCTTAGAGCTTTAAGGTTAGCGCTATATAAAAATGCCTAAATAAATTAATAAATATTGAGGCTTTCATTTCCCTAAAAGAATCATTACAAATTATGCTAATCCTATTCAAGATAAAATAAATAAACTTTTTATCGGCTTTTAAATTGGTGGCCCAATTCACAATAGGTGATTCACTGATTGAAATATTTTATTATGTTCCTTTATCACTGAATAGATTAAAAGTCATTTAATATTTTAATTATTCACTAAGATATCTGCTCAAATTTTAAAAAAAAAGTTCAACAGGTAAAGATCACAAAATATCTGTTAGTAGATTAGCATTTTTTTGTACCACATTGAGAACGACTGAGCTGTAAAGTGGTTTGTTGACAGGCCAAATGATTATTTAGAAAATTTCTATAACAATGTTTAGAGTTCTCATTTTATTGGAGATTTTTTTTTAATTTTTCTATTGCAGATGTACAAGTACTTAATTTATTTTAATCTGTTTCAGATATCTAGTATGATGCTAAGTTTAAATTCCAAGTGTGATAATAATGAGGTGTCATGTTTTGTTGATAACTGTGTCACCTGTAAACTTTGCCTTTATATGTTAGATATTGTTATAGTTATTGCTGTATCTTAAAAAGAAAGTGTGTGATACAATAATTGTTGTAAAATAAGCCCACCATTAACCCTTAATTCAGAATAGGGACCAAGTTAAAGTTTGATATTTGCTGCCTACATTATTTGATAACCGAAATGAAATTCTCTGCTCATGAATTTTCTAATAGTACTAATAGAAGATATTTTAAAACTTTTCAATCGGATTGGAGAAAATAGATGTATACAAATTTTCAAAGATTTATTTTGCATTCTTTGACATTCATATCATATTAGATTCTTTGTTTTTATAGTTGCCTGTATTAAATTATAACATTTCATGGCTGTTAAAGCAAAAATATTCACTGTGAATCTAATCTTTTTGGTTTCATGGATGAACAGAATGAACATTTTGTAAAAAAAAATAATTCTTATTTGATTATAATAAAAGTAAAAATAAAATGTTGCTTTATTTATATTTAAATTTGGTGTTTTTTTGTGTCTCATTTAAGAAATAATCTTGAAAGATAAATTTTATTGAATGAACAACTGTTGCAAGAAATGAAAATGAGTGTTCGAATGTAAGAGTTAGAGCTGCATTGTTCTAGAATAAAATTTATATTTTATTGAAAATATGAATCCAAGTAAAGGAAATATTAATTGTGTTAAAAAAGTAACTAAAATGTAACCACACACTTGCTGTTACATTTTCATGACAGTTAGTTTTAATTTGTTCTCCAAAATGACGCTATATAGAGCTGCAGGGATGAAGTACAGGAATACAACATGACGCTGTAAGTATGTGACGTGAACGTGTAACTAATTTTGATTTCTTTTTTTTAAACTAAGCTATAGGCCTAAATATAACTAGTAGGCATAAACTAGAACGCATGGAAAAGGCATGGCTTTCCAGTACTTTTATTTAAATATATATTTTATTGCTAATAAATAGACAATTTTTTTAATTTTCAAGCGGGGTGGGTGGGGGGTTTCCTAGGTAGGCACTGAGTTCCCAGGTCTTGACTCCAGCAAAGAAATGAAATTATGTGAGGTTTAAAATAGTTAAGGCTGTGGTCTTGAAATCTGAAATAATTAGCTTATTTGTTGAAAGGCCGGTACGGTATCTAAAAATTTTTAAATAAAGACAAATCCTATTTGGAATAGTATTCTGATGTCGATACTAATGCCAACATACTATAGTATCTATAAATATGATTATGATCAACATTACGGCGCAGCAATACCCAGTCTCTATTTATATTATAATTAACTTATAATTAAAATGTTTTCATGATTATGGCCCTACACTGACTAATACATTACATTATTTTAGCAAAATTTAATGAGTGTAAATTAAAATAGTTGTATAATTTTTAGTTATATAAAATTTTAACTTGTTGATTAACAAGCCAAAGATGCAATAAATTGTTTCTCCTACAATTTTGTGTCATTAAAATAGATCAGCACAAAGTAAAATGTATTTATTAAATATTTCTTTATATTATAATTCTTTCTTTTTTTTTGGGGGGGGGTGGGGGTGTTATAAAAAATGTTGATATAATTACTCAGGGTGACGGGGGGGGGGGGGGGGGAAGGTAAATTGCTTTAAAATTGTTGATGTAACTAATGGACACCCCTTAACATCCCTGTCAATAGACACCTATATATTAACCGTGTGTGACGTCACACATAACCTTTTCCCCTCCCAAACTGTCACAATTTCTTAACCCCCCCCCCCACCTTTCCGGGGCTTGGTGTGCTTTATGAACAGCTTTTAAATATAATTAATAATGCCTTCCTTAATTATAAAAATAAATTTGATACTTAATAAATTGAATGAGCCCTATTCTTAAGGTAGATACTTTGATACAAAATTTAAATATTGTCCAATTGCCATGAATGATACATCATTTTAAAGGGGTAGCTATAAGCTTTTTAACAACACTATCAGTTCATCCACCTTCAAGAATGCCTCTCTCCTGTCCTCCGTCCTTGCCTTTAGTGTAGCTTCGAGTTGAAATACCTCCTGCTGTAATTTGGTGACCTTCTTCTGCAGGATTCGCTTGCTTCTGCTCAGTATGCTAACCTTTTCCATCTTTGTTGCTGATATTCGCAGCTTTTGTTCCAAGTGTCGAACCTTATTCTTAAGCGCCATCTTCTCTCGTTTCAATGTCTCGACCCTCATTGTCTTTCTCTTTAGGCTCTGAGTCCACACTTTCATTTCAGGGGACCGGCAGAGAGACTTGGCATTCAATTTAACTCTTCTTACCTTGTCCTCCAAGGACCGGCACCTGATGACAAACCTTTTTCTAATTATGTTGCTCTGTTTACAGTCAGTCCGCAACTTCTTAAGTGGTAGGGGAGCCTCTACCTGTTGCTGAGATACCTGCGGAAGAAAACAATCTTGTGTTCCGTCCTGTTGAGCTTCCTGTGGAAAAAAACACTCATCATTTTTTTCTGAAGATGTAATATCGACAGAGCTGGTGGAAGGCAATGGCTGCTTCTTTCTGGAAACTGGAACTCTAAATGGCTGCAACAAAAAATTCTGGATGTTGTTATTATTCCAGTTTACCTTCAGTCTCTTTTTAAAACCTGATAGACTGCTTTCCAAAGATTTCAGATTGCCAACAATTGATTTCTTGTTAGACACATAGCTCCTATCCTCTTGCATGAAGCACTCATCAAGTACAGATGCAGCATATTTCATGCCTTCCTTCTTGCTGGTTCCCTTGGTGTAGAGAAAGACAGCATACCCATTCCTATAAACTTTGTTGGCAGCATCTTGAGCAAAGCTTGCCACAAAATTATTTAACTCAGATGTTTCATATTCGGTAGACATTCTTAGAATCTTTGAAACTGCCAAATGAGCCAAATGAACGGAAAATATAATTAATTTTAATAATATCTTATATGAATATGATAAACATAAACATTTTATAATTAGGCCCTATGTCTAAGTCTAAAATTTAATAATTAATTAATTGGTATTTACACATTCTATCACATTAAATTTTTTTTAAAATCTATAATAAATTCATTTATAATAATAATATATTAATTATACTATTAATTATATGCTGATAAAGTACAGTCTACATTTATTCATTATAAATAATAGAGGCTTGGCCTATACCTATAATTGATAAGCTATTAAATTACTATATTAAATAATTTATAATATTTATATGATCTTGCCAATGCTATACATTAGTTATAAAATAACTATAACTGTTTCCCATTCAAAAACTGAAGCTAATTAATGTTTCACGACAAGATTTCAAAAAATAAACAATTAATGAAAATCTCTTTAGACTTTTAGATATTACTTAAGTCAAAATAATTACAGCCATTTCCCACAACCCATTTAAAAAAAAAAAAAAAAAAAAATTGTCAGGGGAGATGACTGGTGGCAACTTGGCAACTGACATTTGAATTTTCTTAATTTCTTACACTTAACGGGCCACGGGAAAATTCATAACTTTTGGGGGGAATAGCTATTATTAATGAAATAAAGTTATTAACAATTGGGAATAAATGAAACAGTCCCGCGTTATAGCGCGATATAACCGCTATTTTACATTAAAATGTAATACGGTTATAAGTACATAGTATGTAAATACCGATCTCTAATATTGTATTAAATGCGCTGACGGTAAAAAAATCCACCATGCAGCGAAAATGGTGCCAAAAGCTTTGGAAAACATGCGTTCTATGTCACTAATGATCAAACAATTAAATAGTAGAAAACTGTGACGAAAAACGCAAAAAAATTTTTTTTTAAAACGGCATCATTGACCAACCAAATGCTACATTGCCATAAACGGGTTTGCGTCATTTTTCGGTATGGGCATTTAAAGCACTTTAAGTGTCTAAAGTTTAAGCCAATTTTCACTGACTGATTCATCATGCCAAATCTGCTAGACGCAAGGCATCGTTTATTTACAAAATTTACATAAGTTATATCTGACTCAAGTCTGAAACCAATTTATTAAAATATATCTCACAAGTAGGCCCAACAAATTGCCTACACCAAATCCCTTTTTAAAAAAAAAAAAAAAATAATTTAAAAAAAAAAAAAAAAAAAAAATTTTTATTTTGACATCATAAAATAGTGTACCCCCCCCCCCCCCTCCAAAAAAAAGAGATTGAGGTTGAATGCAAAAGATAGATCTTAATTTGAATCATTTCTATGGTAAACAATATGGCCGTCATCAAGAAAAGTTATTAATCTATGAATGAAAGGCCTAAGCCTAGTCGGCCAATGATAATGGTTTGTGGAGCTAATTGTTTATTAACGATTGTGTATTAAATATGCCCTCAAAAAGTAGTAGACTACACTGCTAGTGCTAGTATCAATAATATGAATATGCCGTGTTAAATGTTGGAAACGGTGACCTGCTATATAAATATAAGCCTAAAATTATAATTATAAATTTTAGACATAGTTTTCTAAAGTTAAATTGTTATATTTAATAAGTTGAATAAGTTAAAATAGTAATAGGTTTAATTACTTTAACTTAATAAGACCATAGAAGCCTGCCAAGAAAGGCCTAAAAGACTTTAGTTAGGTACTTTGACTTTGATAATGAATAATAATGATAAGAATAAGAAAATTAAAACTTTTTATAAAAATAAACCAATGCCATTGGCAATGGCATAGTTGAATAGAGCTAATTTGTTTAAAGAATTATAACACCAAAATCATATTTTTAACTGTTGTAGTTTTAAAGTTATGAATTTTTAAAGTACAACTTAATTTGTCCTTTTTTAACATGGACCCCATCTCCACATTCTGTGACCCAATTCTGATGTTCGCGTCACGAGCTATATAACTCTTGTTTTAATGATAATTTTATTTTCAGAACTAATGCTGTATTTAAAATAATTTTAATAATGTTAACAATTATAGATAAATTGTAGCTTATCTAACTATGCACTATTTATATCAGTAAATTTAAAATAATGTATTAATATATGGCTTTTCAGTTTACCAAATCTACGACGTCCATTATACCGATATATTTTATATAGTCTATATAAGGCAACTCATGCCCTAATTACTAAAATACTGTTTGGGAACTATTGAACTTTCAACTTTAGTACATGACTAATTAATTAAAGCTTTCCCTGACCTAGTTTAATAGTTTTTGCACACGGCAAAATTTTATGAATGAAAACTCTAGAGATAGTAGTAAATAATAACCATTATGCAAGTCACCGTGAATGGCCCCCATGGCATTTTGCACATGGCAAATTATGATCATTTAAAGTAGGGACTCTGTCAGGTTTTTTAACCTCTTTCAATAACATTTAAGTTCATTCTAAAACATAAGTTATCAAATATTTTGTTGTAAATTGGGGAAATAATTGAATATTTTTTAAGTAACGGCGTCTTCCGTTAATTAAAAGGGGCGTGGCCACTTCCTTATTGAAATTGGGCTGAGCTACATTACCATACAGGGGTTTACTCAAATGAGAATAACAAGTGATCGACATGTCCTAACACAATGAGAATTGACACAAATACACATCGATAGATAATACAGAATAAGACTTTTTTTTAAGGACATAAAAGTTGAACTTCTATACGAATTTTATAGTGAAAGATGCCTTATATTTAAAGGGGAATCTCAAAATACAGGTCGATTGAAAAATTAAAACAAGATGTCTACCTAAATATAAGGCCGCAAACGAACTCAAATATATGTTGAAAGTACTCATTTAATAATAAATAGACACACACATCGGAAAATTAAAAACTCTGATTTTTTGGTGCCGATTTCCATTTCCAATACACAAAAAGTTGTAGTCTCCCTTGTTTCATCGAAGTAGTTTTAAACTTTAGTAGTCTAAAAGTTGTTTTAAGACAAGACTAGTAAGTCTAAGTTAAGTGTAAAGTGTAAGGTAAGATTCTTAGTTAGACAGACTGACTAAACACCCAAACGTAACAAAATTAAGTAACAAGTAGTAGCCGCTGGTGGTTCAAGTTTTAAACTTTTTCCTGAGCCTGAGCTAGAAATGTGAGAAGCGATCTGATTAGCCAGCCAATCTCGAGGTTTGTATGGGCATGGGCAGATGAATCTGCCATTCATATTTTCACCTCTAGACAGAGAGATCAGCCATGAGGTTTAAACAAGTTATCAATTATATTTTACCTCACAGACATAGAAAATAGTAGAGTCCAATGTTTCCTCTATGTCTAAGGTTTGCTGGTTCGGGTGCAAAATCATACCCCTTTGTGAAAAGTTTTACAGCATCTATTTTCTGTGTACAAAATGTTACAGCCCACAAACACACACGCACACACAGAAATTACATAAATGAACTTAAGCGCAAAAGTTTTTATATAAATAAATAAAGGAACTAAAATTAATTAATTATAATCAGAAATGTCACAATAATTCAATCAATGCTATATTTATTTCTATTATTTGTCCTGTTGTTGGGTCAAGGAACTAAATTCCAACACACCCAGTACCCAACGCCACTAGTCATTTGATGGACTCATTTCTGGAGGTGCTTTGGTGTCTGTCTTTCAACTATATCCATCTTTTATACACATCGTCAAGGTTGATCTGATATCCATCATTGTGATACGATTTAATCCTTATAAGCATGTGTAAATGTAACTCTTCCAGCCTATTTCTAGATTTTATTTTCATATTATTATTTTGACTGAACCCACGTACACAATGGGCGCTTGTTGTAAGAAATGTAGCACAAATATCCAACAGAATGGTAATGTCATCGAATTTCTCCTCATTTATTACAAATCGAAAAATCTCTTTGAAAGTCTGCATAAATCTACATTTTATATTTTCTACAAGCACAAATCTTAAGTTACGATACAGATCCTTAACTTTCAACAGAATTTCATCAAAGTTTTCCAGGAATGCCGCATATCTGGAAACCAGTGCTGGAAGTTCTTCTTTGTCAAAATTTAAATCTGAAGTGTCGATTAACGCTGATATCTCAAAGACATGCATTGCATTAACTCATTTTTATTTTTAGGGAAACAAGAGTCTAGGTGCAAACATAAACCTTCAAGGATGGAACATGTTGATATTTATCCTTGTCATTTGCAAGCCATTTTGCAACCACTTCGAACCAGTGCCCATTTTCACCAAGGTACTGGGCACGGAGCTTAGCGATCCTTTCTTTTACAAACTGGTATGCTTCGATGGTCCTAAGATTTTTTGTTTAATTTGTAGCAGTGTGCATAATTCAGCAAGTTCACCAAAAAATGAACAACTTCATTAAAGAAAAATCAGTGCTGTTCGAAAGTGCGGATCCCTTAGTTTCTTTAAACAGTACTTATGAACTGGATCATTATACAGGCCCACCAGCTCCTGAAATATTACATTCACTGTAAGGGACCGAGCTATTGCTCTTTAATGGCCCCGGCAAGTATGGAACAGGCCTGCCTCATCTGCTGGGCAGTCCCGTAAATCAGGCTTTCGACGTGGTTGGCTGGGAGCACCACAGTCACACCAGTCGCTAATGTAGAGCACTCGGATAGTATGTGATCTAATGTCTCTGGCCCCTTTTCCACAATGGCGGCAGCTCGGGTCCTGCAGCTGGTGCAACCTATTCAGGTAGCTCCTGGTAGGGCAAAGCTCTGTTCTCCTTTGGGTGATGAGAGTCTGCTGGTGGCTTTTAAGACTCCACCATTGATCACCTTTGCGGTTTGATTTTGGCATGCTCTGGTAAAGTTTTCGGGCAGTGGTACCCTGTTCCCATTCTTTAATCCATTCCTCATGGAAGAGGTCCTCACAGTATTCAGTCAACGCCTGTATGTTTCTCAGCAATGCTTGTGAAGCGAAGTGCAGCGATAGCCATCTGATTTCATTCAATGGTCTAAATGCTACGGAATTACATTCCAACACCTTAGCTAGTTCGGTAAACTAGGCTTTCCCTACTGTCGACCTACTGAACAATGTGTACACTGTCCTAAGGAATGTTTCAATGTCTGCCATTAAACTTATATGTTTGCAAGCATAACCGATGCCTAAATCTTCATGAAGAACAATACAATCTTGTTCCAGTTGATGTGGAACAGATCGATGAAGAATTGCTGAACTCCATTGTTCTTGCCTAGCGTAACCGATGAACCATCAGAGGTAAACATAACCATTTTCTGCATGGTCCATGAATTCTCTTGATAAAACTCTGTTATTGCTGATTCCACAGACTTACTGTACATACTGACAGAGACAAAGTTCCAACAAATACTGTCATGCAAACATTACCAGGATATGGCAGAAACTTTGCATATAAGATCAACATTTTTGTCAGTGATAATTCAGTGCTCTCACCTACTGTTAAAGTGTGAAACTTTGCATTGCGAAGTTCACTAATTATAGGATCCTTCACTACATAATCGATAGAATCAACAAACTCAAAAGTGTAATTCTTACTGCACCAGCTATCAGGGACTTGAGCCTACTTAGTCATATGGTTGTTTATGTATAGACCCGCATTCATATGTGTTCAAGTTGATAGCCAAAAGGACAATATTAATAGAAATTTTAACCTGGTCTTCTTTAGCACTTTTATGTTGTGCTGTTTCTTGTCTCATACCTCGATCAGCGACACTTTCTGTAAGCATTCGCAGTACACCCCCTGACTGTATAGAACAAAGTCTCTGTACAGCATCAGTGAGTATTTTTTGTTTGATATACCGTTTAAGATCATCCTGTTTCCAAGCCTCCAAACTTTTCCCTTTGGAGAAATCGCCAACTACATTAGCTTTGAAGCACATTTCACAGAAGATATCATCATCATTTTCACTATATTTAAAAATATCACCCAGCTTGACGACGAATCTGGTAGTGCTGCATGCACATATTCATTGAGCCATTCCGTTTTAAAATTTGATCTACACTTTTTCTTAGCAAGCCATGACAGTTCACTTAACTGACTGACATTTAGACATAACGGTTAAAACATTATTAAAAATAATTAGCTACTACATTTATAATAAACTAGAGATAAGCGATTTATACGCCATGAAATTTACATGAATGATGGGGGTGGTTCAAAACAAGGCTAACTTGATCTAATATGTATCAGTAAGTATGTAAATCAATAGTTAAAGGGAACATTGGTAGAGTCATCAGGTCATTAATACTCAGAAATCTGATAATATTTTGTTAATATTTTTACTCTATAAATTATTTTTATTTTTGGAACATGGTACGATTAGGCTTGAAAGTAAAAGACGATAATTAAACCAATATTTCAGCTAAATGCCTACTTCAGCAGACAATACAATACAATAAACAACAGATACATTTTTTAAAAGCTGGTGTGTTTTCGAAGGTTTAATTAAAGTCAATGTAGTTCAATGTTCAGAACAGGCACCACTCTATGGTATTTGTTAGACACGGACGTTGTGTTATTCAAAACCAAAACATGCATCCCACATTATTCTGTGGTGCGTGCAATCATAGTAAAAGAATATATGTTTTATTAATGTAAAATTTTAAAAAGCAAAAATTGAGAACTGAAATGGAGGGAAGTACTAAAGACTACTACTTAGGGCTAATTAAAATAGTTTGGCCCTAAACAAATCTTGATCCACTATTTATTTACTTTACATGGCTTGAATGCAGTCCATCATATGTTATGCTCTATTTTGGTAAGTTCTGGTCAATAAATGCGAATTCTTTATAACTCTATTTTGTACATTTTAATTTTAGGCAAATAGGCCTATACTTTATATTATTATTGTGAACTGAAATATGCAACATAGAAACCTAAGGCTCTTAAAATAAGTTTTAAACTGTAATGGAATTTTTCTTTTCAGAATGTCTCAAAAAGAACTTAAATTGGTCAACTTTGTTTTCTTAATTTGGAAAAAATAAACATTTAATTCAAGATCTAAAACCACCAGATTATGGCATCATCACAACCTAGTAGTGCACAGAGCCGCACTAGGTCACTGAGCTCAACTGGTTCACGTAGCTCAAATACACCTCCTTCTAGCGCTGGAAAAGCCGGTGGAGGAAGGAAGAGACCAGAAGCTGACACTAGACAGACCAATGCTGGAAAACAACAGAAGCCTTCTGACAGACTTAATCCCAAAACGATTGATCCTGTAAGTGAGCAAATATTTGTCCATATAGATGTTGAAAATCATTCATGCTAACCTCTAGGAGTCCAAAGTCTTACACACCCACACAGACCCTGTATTTTCAGATATAAAATTATAATTCTCTTCAAGGAAGATGCGATCTTTCTCAATGCCAGGCTTTTGACTAGCCATCATTTTTTGCTAGTGACCTACTCTTGTCAAAAATGTTTCTCTAATCACTTTTTGCTTCCTTTCAGTACTTTCAGAGCGAATTTCTTCCATATTAAATTAAGGCAATATTATTAGGTATTTGCCTGATTAAAAAATAAGATAGTTTTTCATTTTACTGTTACTAAATTTTATAAGAAGCTTATGTATTTTAAATGAGCTCAGTAAAAATGTTATAAATTATTATTACCATATTTAAAACATTTTCTGGGATAATGATAATGTTTTAATTAATTATTCATTAACATCTTTCCCTTTCAAAGTTTTCGAATGGTTCAAAAGCTCAGTCAGCATTTGCATCAGTTTATGCTAATGGAGGAGTGCCCTGCAGGTTAGTAAAACGTATCACTTAAGTGAAAGATGGTAGCGTGGGTATCATATGACAGTGATTTTTCTAAAAAAATATATTTCTATTTAAGGTCTTCCTTATTAATATAATGATCCTATATAGTTCAGTGTAATATATAACAGCATTGCCACGGGACAAAATGAGTTCATCAAAGTATGTTTGCTGTCAACAAAAGAGGTTGCTTTTATTTTTAAAATTATTATTTATTATATACCTTTATTGTATAAAACTTAAGAATTGAGATGTGCTTCATCAACCATTGTATGTGAAAGACAAAGCTAGAAAGGAGAATGAGAATGACAATATTCTAAAATAGTTTAAGCAAACCAGATCTTTTAAATATCCCTTTGATTAATTTAGTTTTTATTTCACTTCAGTTTTTATGTCACTTCAAATTCTAAAAATTATGCAGGCTTGTCCATGGTAGTGTCAAACACAAACTGGCATGGGACACACCACCAGAACAAGTTCTCTTTGATCCAGTGCTTGTCACCTTGGCTGAGGTATGTGCATGAGAAACATTTGCATCTTCTTAGCCAGTTGGTTGATATAGGAGTATGAAATTTAAAAATAAATTCCCTTTGATGATTATTCTCATTTGTTTAAACCTTTCATGCTTAACCTACACTGGTTAATACTCTTTACACTCTCACATAGACTTCCTGAAACCCTATACAACAATAAAAAGATCTTGCACACACAAAAATTAAAAGCAAAAAATTAATACCTTTCATCATTAACTATTTTTGGCAAGACATCACAATGAAATTATATGATGATGTGGCCAGCATTTAGCAAAATGCTAGTACTAAAAATATAATTATATCAAAAATATTTTTAATAGAAAGTCAAATAACATTAGCTCTCTTTATTTCTTGTTAAGATTGTCTCAAAATGACATTTTGGAACATGCTTAAACCAGGCTTTATAAAATTAAAAAAATATGGGGGGGGATTGTGCTTCTTGTCATGGATGCTTAAAGCAGCTAGAAACATTGGTTAATCTCTGCATTTGATTTTCAATAATTTTTTTTTAAATTCTCAGTTTTGTTTATGTAAATACAAGAGTTTTTCAAAATGAATTGCACATGGTGTATTTTTTTGTATGCTAGGGCCTGAAGGAAACTGCCCATCCCTACACTTTTGTCTCTTACATGGGCTTCAGAGAGCTTCTAGACACACCAGGGGCATCTCAGAAGGCTACTCCACTTTTGCCAAAGTTGGCTCCACCTATACGTGGTGCCCTCGTAAGTAGCATTGTTTGTAAAACTGAGATTAGTTGATAGAGCATAGCAGATCTATTTAGGTTGTTTTTAGGTGGTTATTATTTGGGACGTTTTTAAAAAAAAATGATATGTATCTTTAGATATATGAATAACTTCATGTTCATGCTTTAAAAATAATCTGGAAATATTCAAGCTCAAGAGCATAGGTCAGCTGTTTTCTTATCAATTACTGTAGTGCAAAATTTGTGAAAGTTTAATTTAACATTTTAAAAGGAATGTAGAACAAGGACAAAGAGTTTTTTTGTTACTTTACACTTTACTGAACAAATATTGTGGGGGATTATTAACTGAACTAATATTATTTATACTTGTACCATTACTTATTTGAATGGACCCAGATGTTGATTCTCTGGTTAATTTATTCTGAGCTTAGAGCCACAGTGACAGTGCAGTGTTTGAAAGAGGCATAGAATGTCTGTTGCAGCTCAGTTCTGTTGTAGGACCGGCATTAAATCCTTATCTGAAGACTTTTCTCATGTCGGTAAGTTGTGAAATAAAACCCAGATATTTTAAGCAAATTCAATTTTTTAATGATTGCAAATATCTGATTCAAGGAGCATTTATGAATAATAGGAGCATTTATGAATAATCAATATACTTTACAAACTGATCCGCTGTCTAAATGCAGTGATACCTGGACCTATGAACCACTCCCACTTTAAATATTAACTTTTCAAGATTTTTTCTTTTTCTTTTTGTAACCCATTTTGACCTCTACATACAAACCTAGATTCGAGATACTGTACAAACTATGCTGCACTTTATCGCTTACTTATAGTGTTTTTTGCTTCTATGTCCCATTTGTCTGGAATATGATGCAATGAGTGGTGTGTGGGACCAACGGCTTGTGTGATGGAAGCTGCACATACATATCTGCTTTTTTGTGTATCTACTGTGGTATTTTTGTAATCAAACAATGAAATTAGTGAAGAGTATTTTAGGCTCCTAGGAAATATGAGTCTTAATGCATGTATTTCTTTTCGTGATGTCTATGGAATGAATGACTGGCATTCTAGACAAACAAGTAGATGTGTATGTGTGCCTGTGGAGAGGTACCTCAGGCGAGAATGTTTAATTTGTTTTAAACCTTCCAATGAAGATAGATCTAAGAACATATTATAATGGGTACTAGCTTGATCGTAATAACTACTAAATTGTCACGAGCTCTTCCGTGTATTATTCATGTCACCATTTTAATGGAAGGTAATTTTCATACTACCAGTACATATAATATATGTATCATGTAAAACCAAAGATTTGATAAATAAAAATGTTAAATGGTATACCCAATGCATATTTATTGCCTGAAAATTCTCCTACTCACCCTTATCCATTTCTTTGCATTTTCTTAATTTAGGCAAGAGTAGTTCTATTTTATTTTTTTAATTTGATCTAAGAATAGATTAATTGATTTAATGGAAAATTGTGTTTTGAGATATGAATCACAGCCAGGAACGAATTAAGTTTGTTAGTCGAGGTACCACTGTAAATTAAATGTTTTAAAAATATTTTTTCATTATTGTTTAATTAGTAAGTTCTGTTTCTTCCCATTTTATATAACACCTCTGCCTTTAAAGAATCTGAGGAGAAATAAGTCAAGCATTAGAGAGTATTAACAGTCCTATGACTGAGGTGAACCTCTTAAAGGTTCAAATGTAGCAGTAGAGCCAAGTTGGGTGACATTTTTAAAAAAAACTATTTTTTATTTTAACAATGATGGGAGACCACTCTGTTTTGTTCATTCCATTTTTTTTTTTATAGCGTCACCTACTTTAATTACCGGTACTTTCTAAACTTAAAGTTAAAGCTAATATGACATATTGAGCGACAGCTAGTAAAATTCTCCTTTTACTTTTATTATTTAATATTTTCAAATCATTTTAATTTATTGCAAAATTTTATCAGCTGTCAAAGAGAATTATGGAGAAAAAATATAAAGAGAAGGTAACTGAAGCCTTACAGCATTTAGAGCAACATGGTGGAAAGGTAAACATGACATTGAAATTAACAGCAACCTAAAATACCTTGATCTTTGCCTTAATTTTCTTTAAATTTTTATCTAAACGTTCCTTTTACATAAAAGTTTATCCAAAATTCATTTTGTTGTCAAATGTCCATGTTCACTTTGCATGTGAAGCTAATTTCTTCTTAATTTTCTTCTGTATGTTAACAGGAAGTTTTGCCAATTATCAAGGCCAAGGTGCCCACCTACTGTTCTATATTTGGATGAAGTTTTCTACAAAGCTCAAGCATACTGTGATAATTCAAGCTTAAAGTTTAATATTTTTTTCCATCTGTTTTTCCTTCACATGAAAAAAAAAACATTTTTTTTTTGGGGGGGGGGGGGTTTACAGTGCACTTTGTGATTAGATTTTTAAATGTTGTAGTCATCACGGAACAGAAAAGCTCTAATGAATAATTGCACACTGTGATGTTTGCATTTTGAAGATCACTTGTCAGAATGGATGTTTAAGAAGTCAGCAGCCTTTTCAATACAATTATTTTCTCTTGCAGTAAAAGTACATTCAGCCAGTTGTGTCAGAGTCATGTTGGCTTTTTTTAGTAGGGCAGCTGTGAGATGCACATTTTTTTAAAACCATTTTTACAGAAGTTTAAGTTAGAAAGGGTGGGATATTTATAGTTTTTATCAAGGAATTTTTGTTATTTTATTTTTAGAATCCTGGTACTAGGTCTAAATTTTTCAGTTGTCCTATTCGCGGTCTGGATCATGAAGGCTGAATCTTTATTAAAATAATTCTCTCTATCATAATCAGACTGACATTCGGGAAGGTTTTTTTATAAGACATTTAGACCTAAAAGCATGCAGGTGGGCAAGTCATTTTCCCCACATTATCTTACACACAGTTTAGATAATTAATCACTGTCAGCATTTGGCATAGAAGGGAAACTGAAAATAGTGATACCCATTTATTGGGCCAAATGAACTAATCATAAGTCTAGTAAAAGTCTCCTTGATAGCAAAAGTGGTAAATGTATATATTGCACACATGAAATGCACATAATTTGCTAGAAATCCTTCATACAGCAAATGACAGCAGTTTCTTTATTAGTTTCATCCCTTTTTAGTAGCAAAAACCTCTTCAAGTTTTTAGTGATCATGCTAAGAAAATAATTTCATGTCAAATTTCCTATCCAAAGTGACCCTGTGATCTTGACCTAGCCTTATGTTTACCATGCATTCAAACTTTATTCATCGCTCAAGTGTGTTAGTCATAAATTCACAACGTCATCCATAAAATAAAATGAGAGCGGTAAGAAATCTTTGTCCCCCCCTCAAAATCTCAGATGATCTGTCGTTCTCTTGGAAATTATAAACATTTAGGATATTTTGAACTTAACATTTTGACATATGGAAGCTGTTAAATTTATTGAGCCTGAATATTATTTTTTTGTGTATGTAGTATGTTATTCAATAAATAAATTTGCAAATAAATAAGATTTAAAATTTCTGCCATCAGATATTGAAAAATGCATTGTATGTTAATTATTTTATCTAATGGAAGATTTGTAAAAACCAGTTACGCCTGGCACCACCTTAATTCTTGAGTTTGTTACTGGGTCGACTCCTGGCCACCCTGTTAGTTTATGATCTGGAAGTATAAATCTAATTCCATCCGTGTATTAGAATTGTTACTGGGTCGACTCCTGGCCACCCTGTTAGTTTATGATCTGGAAGTATAAATCTAATTCCATCCGTGTATTAAAATTGTTACTGGGTCGACTCCTGGCCACCCTGTTAGTTTATGATCTGGGAGTATAAATCTAATTCCATCCGTGTATTAAAATTGTTACTGGGTCGACTCCTGGCCACCCTGTTAGTTTATGATCTGGGAGTATAAATCTAATTCCAT
>CAXITT010000016.1:1000359-1015147 GCA_964033795.1 Lymnaea stagnalis | reverse complement strand
CCCCCCCCCCCCCTTTTGTTGGATGTCCTATTTTATAAAGGATTTATATGAAAAACTTTTTTAAGGCGTCTTTTAATTTATATTTTTACACTGAATGAGCCTGCAGTACGTTTTTTTTTTCACTTCTCTGCATTACACTCTTTGTTAAGAAAAATGGAGGTGGCTGAGGCGACATTGTTAAAATCTATAATAAGTTTGTGTGATGTCTATAAAAAGACTTAATATATTGCACGAATGGGTTTTATGGATGCAATGTCTTTGACTTGTGTGTTTCTGCAACACATTTGAACACCAAAGTGTGTAAGGCTGTGTTGGCTGGATGGGCTGCTTGGTCTGCCAGGCAGATGAGTGTCATTGATTCTGATGTTAACAAATGCTCTATTATTAAATCACTGGTGTGAAAAAAACACAAAAAACGTTTCGCCCCTTCTTTTCAATGTACACATTCTGCCAGATTCACCTATCGTACCAATTATTTTAAAGTTGTAAGCCCCTGCATATATTTTTGGTGGGAGTTCATTGGCGGTCCAAATCATGAACTGGAAAAAACGAGACACACACAAGGATGGTTGGAGGTGGGGGCAGGGGAGTCCCTCCAGCTAATGAGGGGTACGGGGGCCTCCGCTGGAAACTGTTTATCGAAATATGCTAATTTTAACTATATTGAGACCTAGACATCTTTTTTAAAATTTACCTTCACTTTTGTAATTTAATGTAAACCCTGAGGCATATCATATACGAAAACAATAATTTGAAATTTCAAACTACTATAACTACTACATTATGATATTAAAAAGACAAAAGCAGTTGGGAAGTTAATAATAATAAATAAAGGCCAAGTATTTTTTTTTTAAATCTATTTTTCAGGAAACTTTGTAAAAAAAAAAAAGTAGCAGAATTAAAGAAAAACAAAAACACTTTCGATTCAATAATAATTGATGAAACGTGCCCTATTTGAATGTGCCCTATTTGTATGTGCCCTATTTGTATGTGCCCTATTTGTATGTGCCCTATTTGCATGTGCCCTATTTGTATGCGCCCTATTTGTATGTGCCCTATTTGTATGCGCCCTATTTGTATGCGCCCTATTTGTATGCGCCCTATTTGTATGCGCCCTATTTGTATGCGCCCTAAATGTATGTGCCCTATTTGTATGTGCCCTATTTGTATGTGCCCTATTCGTATGTGCCCTATTTGTATGCGCCCTATTTGTATGTGCCCTATTCGTATGTGCCCTATTTGTATGCGCCCTATTTGTATGCGCCCTATTTGTATGCGCCCTATTTGTATGTGCCCTATTTGTATGCGCCCTATTTGCATGCGCCCTATTTGCATGCGCCCTATTTGCATGCGCCCTATTTGTATGTGCCCTATTTGCATGCGCCCTATTTGCATGCGCCCTTTTGTATGCGCCCTATTTGTATGCGCCCTATTTGTATGTGCCCTATTTGTATGTGCCCTATTCGTATGTGCCCTATTTGTATGCGCCCTATTTGTATGCGCCCTATTTGTATGTGCCCTATTTGCATGCGCCCTATTTGCATGCGCCCTATTTGTATGTGCCCTATTTGTATGCGCCCTATTTGTATGCGCCCTATTTGTATACGCCCTTTAAATTCTAGATTAGGAAAAAAAAGGCATGATGCCATCATACAATTTAATGATTAACACCTATCCCTTCTTTAAAAATCGTGCTTTTACTGTGAATTATGATTTGAAAACAGATTGCAACATGTTTGATACTTGACTAAGTATTATTAAAATTGTTTAACTTTATAGGTATGTAAATGTATTTCAATACAGTGTCATTTAAGTCTTTCAATTTGTGAAGTTGCAACAACAAAAAAAATCGATAAAATTATTGAAAAAATAGCGATACATGCGAACAACAGGATGTAAGACTGGAGCGGCCAGTATTGTATTTATAAACGAATACTGTAACCAACGCTACCATACTTTGTAACCACGAACAACATAGAATGTCATACATTTGAATTAACCAACAAGATTATTATTATTTTTTTTTTTTTGGTCTTAATCGTCGTCTTTTAATTGATCATGTTTTTTTGTATGTTGTGGTTTCATTCTGATCAATCGCATCCGAGGCCATGAAAATTCGTTAGAAAGGCTCTGCAGTCTTGCAGATTCCAATGAGAGCATGGGCGCCCGCAAGGGGGGGGGGGGGCAAGGGGGGACACTTGCCCTCCCCCCTCCTGGATTGATTGGATAAAAAATTTTTAGACAAAAAATTTATTAAAGTAAAAGGAAAATAAAGAGAAATAAAAAACTCCCCCCCCCCCCGGGAAGGTTAATTATTTTTTTTCCCCCCCCCCCCCCCCCCCCCCGGAAAGTTTTCTGCGGGCGCCCATGATTGAGAGTCCTTTTTCGAAACATTTCAAATTGTCACATTTTTTTTTTACAACGCTTTACTTTACCGATGATGGCATAGGGTCCTGAAACAGTAAAATAAAGAGATAAAAATAACGTTACATTTTTTTAAGAGTATTCTTTCTTCACACGGGGAAAACATTTTTCTAGAATGCTTGTTTTTTTGGTTCTGTTTTACAACGAGATCAACTCGTGCTTTCGGTAATCTCATGGATGAATGAGCCACGTTCAAGCATACTCTAAGGACCAGCCTATCTTTGTGCAACGTGATACAAGACTGCATCGAGTTGACTAATCTTAGCAACGTAATATTGATGCAAGTGGCCACGAGTAATAATTCATTGTGGGCTATCTTGAGTTTCTTGCTAAGGTATGTTCTATACACGCTCCGTTGAACCCGACTTACGCATGACGACCATGGTTTCATTGTCTTATTAAGTCGCGACCTTGAAGGAACTTGTTGGTTTTGACCTGGCTCAAAGATCACAAACGATGATATTTTCAAATATTTCACAAAATGGTTACGGAGATTTTGGCTTAAAAGGTATAGATGATATATAAAACTGGAAATAGAAATAGACAAACGTACAATCAAACTAAAACAAAAAGTGATTTAACAATTTTAAGTGAATGTAGCGTGTAGATTTGTCGTGAAATGCACATATATTAGAAAAGTGCTGCTTATATCAAATAAATTTACCAGGAAATTGCTAACACCGTGCTATCAATACACTGAGGATGATCAAAGCTTATAATGCTAGGAATTTTCCCATTTTCAACTGTGAGGAGGAAAAAAAAGATCAAGACCATAAATCAGAGACAATGTTGTTAAATCCATGCTAAAAAAAAATAAATTTAAATAAGCTATTTCCTCAAACTTAAATTAAGAATTACGCTGGTACGGGATAATTTACGTAAATTTATAACAGGTCTTTATTTAGGGAATGATTTATTTTTTTAAAGTTTTGGTCAGTGTGTCAACGTAGCAGAACTTAGCAGATTCCTTGATCCACGATGGATCGACAGCTTAATACGATAATTTCTTCTTTACTTCATTTAAGAAGTTGTTGTTGCTGTTGTTTTGTTGTTTGTTTGTTTTGTTTTTTTTATTTTGTTTTTTTGCAGCTGATCATGGTCAGAATGTTTACTTCCAGATGATAAAGGAAGAGATTTATAGTCATTTCCCTATCAATCACTTTTGGGGAGTTCGGCCAAGTTGTTGCGAATCAGTCAAATCATGACTGAAAATTCAATATAAGTCTAGAGGTACGTCTCACGTCCTCGGCTTACCCTGAAGGAGATCCCGGGCATCTATCGCAGAGCTCACGCTCTCCGCCGGGTCTCTCTCGCAAATAGCTCCGATGTCTGCCAGCGCCCGTGTTCTACTCGGAGATGGAGAGGCTGCCAGACATGACTGCCGCTCCGTGTCCTTGACGAGTGACATGATGGCTCCGTCTGCATACAGGCAGGTGTGCCACCTACGGCTACAAGCGTGCTCACCCCAAAACCACTTCGTCGCTGCCCATCGCCACAGGACTTCGCTGTTGATGAAAGTCGGGTGCACTGTAATGGGCGGCCAATTCACTTGCACCGTGACTTGGGTTGAGGTAAAGAGGTGTGTCGTTAAGTCATCCACGTTCCTTTCACGCTCTAAGTCATCTGTGTTCAGCAACAACACAGAATAGAGGCGGTCGAAGACAGCATTCGGGTTTTGGGAATCACCGTAATGTCTTGCATGTCTCGCCATGCCTCTGTGAGCAAACACAAAAGAATGCTACAACAGAAAATACTCATAGGTGCTGACTGGTAGTGATGGATCTGATGCAGAAATATACCAACAAATGATACAACAGAAAATACTCACAGATGCTGGCTTGTAGATTTTCAGTGTAATGATTTCGCCGATTAAGTTAAGATCATCTGTAACTTCTCGACTGAAGATCATCCTTTTATAACACAAACGACGACACGTTCACAAAGCACGCCCACAAACCACGTGACTTTAGATTTTGAGGAGTGGGTCTCAAAATCCAGAATAGGGAAGGGAATTAAAGCAGTCCCTTGGCAATTAAGTGCAACTTCTGTAATAAAAATAAATAATTATATAAATAAATATTTATATAAATCTCTGTGCCTCAGCGTGTTAAGATACATAGAAATATCAAAGGAAATTAGTGGGGTGGCTATTCGGGGATGTGACCAGTCGTCGCCACATTTCACCGCCGCCGCCACCATTTCACCGCCGTCGCCACCATTTCACCGCCGCCGCCACCATTTCACCGCCGCCGCCACCATTTCCCCGCCACCACCTCACCGCCACCGCCACCNGTCGCCACCATTTCCCCGCGCCACCATTTCACCGCCGCCGCCGCCACCATTTCACCGCCGACGCCACCATTTCACCGCCGTCGCCACCATTTCACCGCCGCCGCCACCATTTCACCGCCGTCGCCACCATTTCACCACCACCGCCACCATTTCACCTCCGTCGTCACCATTTCACCGCCATCGCCACCAATCTACATAGATCCCCGTTACGCCCAAAGGCAGTCCGCAGCGTCATTGACCGACGCCACGATAACAGATTGAGGCTCTAACAACTTTTTTTTTTTTTGTTCGTTAAAAGGTTAAAAGCGAAGAATCTTATCTTTGTTATTAGTTAGTCTAATTTATTATTGATCGGACGACCATGAGATTTCTGCGCAGCTTTCTGACGCAGAGCTTCATTCTAGAGTATATTTTGAGATGACTTTTATCGTCATCGTGAACCATTCTCATGGATTCATTTTTGAATTACTGGATATTTCGAATGATCCATGTGTTAGACTCCAACTTCAACCTCTGACGTCAAGCATGGTTTTGTTCTTCTCCAGTGACTAAAACCACCGGACCTCACAATTTTAATGTCCAGTTAATTTTTTTTTAAAGTGGGGGGGGGTGCACTTCAGATTTTTGGGGGTGGGGGGCAGTGCCAGTTGATTTATGGTTGGACATATTTTTTGCTCCCCCCCCCCCCCCCCCCCCCCCCGAGATATAGCTGAAAGAAATCCTGTTCACCGTGTTAGTTTATGATCTGGGAAAATAAATCTAATTCCATTCGTGTATGACCGTGTGTACCTGGTCGTCTAAATTATAGTCAGAAAAAAAATTACGAAATACATTTTTTTAAAGCGATTGACATCCCATCAAAACCATATCAACAACTGATATCACCACCACCACCCAACCATCACAACCACGATAACAACCCCGAAAGCTCAACCACCACCACAAAGGCAACCACAACCAACACCATCCCCACCACAAAAACCACCAGCACCAAAATTGCCACTACTACCACGAATGCCGTCAACACCACCAATACCATCACCACAACCACCACAACCAAAGCAACATTATCACTTCCACTTCCCCCACGACATACTCCACCACCTCGACAACAACTTTGACAGCCACTACCACCACAACCACCACCAACAACACGACCTCCACTATGATATCCACGATGAACACCAAGATTACAAACACCATGACCCCCACCACCTCCACCACAACTCTGACAACTAATACCACCAACATGGCTACCACTATGACAACCACCACCACGACCATCACTAGGACAACTACCACCCCATGATGACAACGACGACCACCCCCGCAATCATTACGAGAGCCACCACCACCAATTCGACCACGAATATCACCACAAACGTAACGACCACAACAACTACGACCACTAACACCACCACCACCACCAAGGCCACCACTACTACAACGACATACCACACCAACCACGACCACTACCACTAACTCAACTATCACAACCACCCCAATGACTACCACCGCTACCTCGACCGCAACCACTACCACAACCTCGATAACCACCACAATCACCAACATGACCACCATCATAACCACCACAAAGATTTGAAAAGAATATAACTTAATCGATTTTGAAAAGCGAAATAGTTAACTAAATTACTGTGTATTTCTCTGTCACTAATATCAATGACAAAATAAGGCTTTAAAAAAAAATAAATGAAACCCCAAAACAGTCAAGTCTGTACATCTGTCCATTACAGGAGTTGAAAGGACTTGACAGAAGAGTTTCAATGATCGCGTTTCAACCCCTGAACAGTTCTTCGTATCATGTTGCATACCTAACAACATCAGATCGCAGAACCACTGCCGGTGCCGAGACGGGCATGCTTTGCTGCAGATGAAGACACAACGGGGGTCTGTTATGTTATGCGGAACAAGACTTGATATCTGTACATTTTTTATTTTTGACACAACACACCCGTCAGTGGAGTGTGCAGTTTTACGATAGCAGACCGAGTGCGGCATTGTCGGTGCCCATAACACTAAAAGTTAATAAATGGTGTCCTCAAGCCACTTCTGTGAACAGCGTGCAACGCCAGGAAACAGGTTTGTGGTTAGTTCTATGCGTTGATGCTGCCAAACGTTGTTTTGTTGTTTTTTACGGTAAGGTACACAGCATTATTTTATTGTCTAAATTGTGGACACGTGCATTTTAAGTGTATTTAAGGTTTACAATGCAATATAATAGTTCTGAATGTAACTTTCATTACATTTGTCTTTTTTTTTTCGTTCATTATTTCATCATATTTTAATGGTATTATTTATTTTTTTTGTTCCATATTTTCGCTATTTTAGATTAGCTATTGGCTATCTTACAAAACATGTCTACTTAAACATGTCTAACATGTATTTTTTTTTTAAGAACACTTATTTTATGATTCAAGAAAGTGGGCTGGTAACATTATAAGTTACTGTGACTGCTGCTTGAAATGTTGCTGTTTTGAGTTATGTAGGCAGTATTTAATTAACTTTAATTTGTTCTTTTGCGAGATTCGGTGTGGGTTAGGGTGTGGGCGTTAGGGTGACTTCAATGAAATAAACGAGGCATTATTAATTAACCTAGATTATGTATTTATCTTTGATATTAAGAACCAAAAGCAAATACAAACAGAAGCAAAGATACCCACGGTGTTAAATCGTCGGAAATGCTACTTTTTAAGTAGTTCATTTTATAAGAAGCATCCAAATATCCTTATTGAAATCATACGTTTTTAACGTGGCTAGAAAGTTTTTAAGTCATACTATATTTTGAGATCAATTACAGCAAGTAGTTTCACCGTACTTGGCAATTGCAACGCCGAATTCCCACGTCATCTGGTCAGAAATGTGTGTCCGTCTCCAGACTACTGGATGTGTTCCTCCTACCAAACGAGAGGAACAATTTCAAATTCAATGCATGGCTCACAGGAATATTTTTTTAATTGGTCTTTTCCGATATGAATTATTCATACTATCTTTCTATGTTTTGTTGTTGGAAAGTATCTTTCCAAAATTTGAAATAAACTGCGTTTAAAAAAAAAAAAATATTTCAATGCATACAACGCATTTAATAAGCCCTCCCATTGTAACTTAGCCGAATTTGTTTGTTCAATCTACTATATAAACCATATATTTCTTTCTAGCCACGCTACATTCTCTCTAACCCTTGTACCCACTTACACACCAACCAGTGTTCATATAATATTCAATGACACATTTTTTATGTTCGTCTCACAATCTGATAACACTACAATCTCAAAGCTGTTTACTTAAGTGTGCGAAATGGCACACCATTATTCCTTTACAACTCCAAACCTCTGTTTCGAAAATGGTTCATAAAGAGATATCCTCCACACAAAATGTGCTTCATTGTTTGGACCATTGCGCCGTCTGCTATCTGGATGAGTTCACCAGCACCCTCCAAGTCAGTGTTTCCCAACCTTTTCTAGTCTCTGCACCCCACTACGAATAATTTGAATAATCTCTAAACCCCAACGAACTGTTTCCCTTATTCTCGGACCCCATACAAAAGTAAGAGTGGATTTTAACTTTTGAAAATAATTGACTTCTAAATTATTTATTGAGTCACAAAGAGAACTGTAGATCTTAGAAAATATACTTGTGATTTGTGACATAAAGTTAGAACGGCGATGAAGAACTTTTGAAAATACATCAACATTTATGTCATAATTTAAACGCTGATGGTTCTCCTCTTCTTATAATCACTCTTCCTCCCACCTTCCAGCAATACCATCTCTCGATCCCTGAAATACCATCTTTCACCCCCGTGAATACCATCTTGTACCCCCTGAAATACCACATTTCGCCCCTTAAAATGCCATCTCGACCCCTGAAATACCATCTTGCACCCCCTGAAATACCACATTTCGCCCCTTAAAATGCCATCTCGACCCCTGAAATACCATCTTGCACCCCCTGAAATACCACTTCTCGACCCCTCAAATACCATCTCGAAACCCCCTAAAATACCACTTCACACCCCCTAAAATACCATCTCGCACCCCTGAAATACCACCTGGTACCTCTTGAATTCCAACTCGCCCCCCCCCCTTGCGGATGCAAGCACCCACGGTTGGGAATTCTTGATGTAATCCAAGAATCAACTGTAACTAACCAGCCACCTCTAACGTCACCAGCCACATCTAACGTCACCAGCCGCATCTAACGTCACCAGCCGCATCTAACGTCACCAGCCGCATCTAACGTCACCAGCCGCATCTAACGTCACCAGCCGCATCTAACGTCACCAGCCGCATCTAACGTCACCAGCCGTATCAAAACACCCTCCATTCATCGCCCCAAGTATTTAACCCATTGGCTCTTCCTGGCACACGTTCTTCCAATGTATCATCCTGTGTCAGAAGGCGAATACTTTATGTTGATCATATATGACCTTTAAAGCGTGTCTATGCAGTCATCAATGACCGTAACGGCATTGAGGGGGCCATAGTCTTTTCACAGGTGGGTTGCCCCACCGACCCAAGAATAAACCTAATCTAGTAAGGGGGCTCTTTTTATATATATATTTTCCATAATGTTACTACACGCAGCAAAATACAACTCTGCAATAACTAGGTTTAGTACCGCTCCGGGTGGGCCCAATTTTTCCAGGCCCACCACCCCCACCCCCCTCTTTCTTCCACGAAAAAGCTTCTCACTTGGCCGAAAATGTAATCCATTTACATAGGAAAAATAGGGCGCCCACCGTCTCCACACCCCCTCAACTATAATATGTGCTTATATTTTTATAAAATAGATGCTTTTATTTTTTTATAAAACGATTGCTTATATTGTTATACGGTCATTTATTACATTGATATAACGTCAATGCTTACACATTTATAAAGTCACTAATTATATTGCTATAAAGTCAGTGATTACATTGTTATAAAGTCAGTGCTTGCATTGTTACAAAGTCAATGATTACATTGTAATAAATTCAGTGATTACATTGTTTTAAACTCAATGATTACCTTGTTATAAAGTCAGTGCTTACATTGCTATGCAGTCAGTGGCGTCAAACGATCGCAGTCAACTTATTCTTAACAGATTATATCAGCTCAGTCGACAGCAGTTTACTTTACTTTTATGCACGTTTTCTTCCAACGGCACTTCCTTTACCTTACCCCATCAGCATATGACAAACCTATCAGCTCTGTGACGTGTATTTTTGTATTTCAGGGTTGGCCAACCAAATACCCAACCATGATTATGAGCTGAAGCGCATCAGGAAATAAAGACTCTTCCCAAATTCGACGGTGTGCTGGCAAGATGACATCGGGAAATAAAGGCACTTTATAGTATAAGCATGTCGAGAGCCTTTTAAGTATCAGGAAGTAGAGACACTTTATTGTCAAAGAAATCAAAGACACTTTTAGATATAAGATATAAGGACACTTTTTCGTAAAACAATGTCCAGAAACTATAAGACATCATTAAATCTGCTTTGCTTTGAACTAGAGACCGACCGAAAGTGATTTTCTGCAAAATATTTTTTTTCAACAGGGTCTCTAAAAAATGAGGTTCTAAAAGATCGCCTAATTTGTTTTTAAAGATCGTTTAGTTGGTTGTTAAAGATCATTTAGTTTGTTATTAAAGATCGCTTAGATTGTTCTTAAAGATCGCTTAGTTTGTTTTAAAAATCGTTTAGTTTGTTCTTAAATGTCCCTTAGTTTGTTGTTAAATATCGTTTAGTTTGTTCTCAATGATCGCTTAATTTGTTCTTAAATGTGGCTTAGTTTGTTGTTAAATATCGCTTTCACTGAGTATTAAAATGACCGAAAACCTGAGTCACTTTTCCGACCGAAAGTCTAAGTCAATTTCGGCCGAAACCGAAGAAAAACCGAAAGTTAACTTTTCTCTTTCGGCCGAAACCGAAATTAAGTCGAAAATTAACTTTTCAGTTTCGGTCGAAACCGAAACTTGGCCGAAAGTGATAAAATGGCCACTTTCGGCGCCGAAACTGAAGCCGAAGCCGAAATTCGGTCGGTCTCTACTTTAAACGTCAACAAAGATCTCCCTAACGCTAATGACCACTGAAAGCAATAACTTTGTTATTATATTAAACGTGAGTTATGTAAATTAATTGAATATATAAAGTCTTTTTTAAATTTAAATATAATTATGTCTGTGCTAAACTAATTTATATAAACGAGGATATATTTAAAAGTAAAGCAATGGTGTAAAATTATGATGTTACGGTTTTAGAGAGACATAGCAATAGAGTAATAATTTAATTTTAATCCGTTTTTATTTTTCTTACAGCGTACAAAACTGACCCTAAAATATAGCTTTCTTTTCCCCAGCTATTGACCAAAAAAAAAATTAAAAAATGAGAATATCCAGATCAAGCAAAAAGTGCCTGCTGCTGGGAGTCTTTCTTCTCATTCACATGGTCTGTTTGTTGCTCATCGCCGCACAAACCTACATGGCATGGAGATCTTCGGATAGGTTCCTAAGCGAAGACCAAACCGTTCAAATGAAACAGTTCGGACCAAACCCAGTCTCTGGGCAGCTTAGATCATCTCGATACCAGTACTTTCCGAAAACAGCCGTTAACACGGGCATCAATCCAAAATTAAATGCTGACCAGGGTCCCAGTCCGAAACCAACCATTGGCCGGGGCGTCAGCGGCGCCCCAAAGACAACAGTGAACACGGACGTGGCGGCCAAGCTGGAGGGCATGATGCACGAAATGAACGCCAGCCAAGTTTCCAACGGCGCCGTGTACCCCGCTAAAAGAATCGGCAGCTACCTCTGGTTGAATCCAAACCTCTGCAGCGGCGTCGCGCTCGTCGACATCATCATCATAGTGCACACGGCTCCGGCCAATCTGGAACGCCGTCAGAGGATCAGGGACACGTTCGGTCACGAGCCGTCGTTTCTTCCGTTTCACGTGCGCGTGGCGTTCATGCTGGGCAAAACGATGAACGTGACCCTGGCAAAATGGCTGCGGTCGGAGCACGTGACCCACAAGGACACGGTGATGGGTGACTTCATCGACGACTATCACAATCTGACCCTCAAGGGCGTCATGGGGTTCCGATGGGTCGGCGAGTACTGCGGGAATTCCAAATTCGTGCTCAAAATAGACGATGACGTCATGATCAACATGTACAAGCTGCTGTACTCGTTTCTGAACTACATGGGCGCGAAAAGCAAGTCGATCTTTTGCAATCTCTGGCATCGAGACAGAAGCCAGATCCTCCGAGACGGCAAGTGGAAGGTCGACCCGCGCATCTTCGCCAGGCGGCAGACGTACCCTTACGACTACTGCAGCGGTTTCTCGGTCATCCTCACCTCCGACCTCATGAGACCCATGGTCGAAGCGGCCAACACCTCGCCGTTCTTCTGGATTGATGACGTGTACCTGTTCGGGATGCTGCCCATCATCGTCGGCCAGGTCACTTACTATAATTTTGCCATGGACAAAAACATCACCAAGAGCGAAGCGCTGGCGATCAACTGCACGAGATCACAAGGTCCGCGGTGTCCAATCTACGCCAGTCTGATCAGCGATGAAACGTTTTGGCCCTTTTGGAAAATGATATCAGACATTTACACGACAAGCTTTTGGCATTTAGAGAATAAAACAATTACATGAAAGTTATTAGCATTGTGTATTATTTTTATTAATGTGTTTAATTTTAATTCAGATTTCTTCACTCAATTTTAACGTTATCACAAGGGATAGTTTTATTTTTATTTATTTTTTTAAAGTCTTTGTATCCCTTTCAAACGTTAATCATGATGGCAGAAAAAAAAATATTGGAAACTATGAAAATAAGTTATGAGATTTGACGAGATCAAGAGACATTCCAGGAAAATATTTTCAAATTATCCGTTTATATATATATATATACTAATAAAAATATACTCATATACGCAAGAAATGTGCTGTGGCCCCCGGAGTCCATATGGCCCACGCTCAGAGCTGTGTGCCCGCAACAAATGCGCTAAGGCCACCGGAGTCCATATGGCCCACGCTCAGAGCTGTGTGCCCGCAAGAAATGCGCCGAGGACCCCTGAGTACAAATGACCCACGTTTAAATGTCTGCTTCACTGGCTCCCCAAAGTTTCCACACAAAACAATAAATAATAATAATAATAACTCAAAATGTGTGTGTTGTGAGACGGTTTAATAGCCTTAGAGGGATAACCACGAACATTGTAACAGTCGCCAAGCGTAGTGTTATTATGTATATTATAGAGAATCGGCATTTTGGGTCAACTTCAAAGTAACTCTGGATACGCCCCTGCCTTGGTGGCCATCTATGTTAGAAGACTACAAACCCCCCAACCCCCACCAATGTTCCCTTTAAGCTGCGCGGCTGTGCCGCCGCGCAGCTATCTCACAGACACCGCGCAGCAGTTTTGAGTACCGCGCCGCAAATTTCCATGCAAGTGAGTGGGCTGTAAAATTTTGCGCACCAAAAAATTGAAGCTGTAAAACTTTGCACACAAAACTGTATGATTTTGCACACGAACCAACAAACCCTAAGGGAACATTGCCCCCCCCCACCCCCACCCACCTTTTCTTTTTACATCCCTTGCTTCCCTCGTACAATGTATACACTTAATAAATAGTCTAGTCTTTAACTCGTGACCCCCCCCCACTCTCCTCTTCCCCCCCCCACCCTTCGCGTGCAAGTAGCCATTTTGGGACGGCCTCTCAGTGTCTTTATCATTGTCAATAGATTGAAGACTTAACCTTACAGTAATACATTGGTTTTGGGTTTTTTTTCTATTAAAGGGAGGCAACAAAGAATGAAATGTTAACAAGATTTAATATGAGTTATTCTTCTGACTCTTATGTCTCTGAGTTTCAAAATGTCCGTTTCAAATGTACAGTGTCGCACATGCATAAACTCATTAATCAATTATAATGGCCTGGGATTTTAATAATTTAACCCACATTGTAGAAAAAATTTCAGCGCCGCGTGTGTGTTTGGGGGAGTGAGGGGGGGGGGGTGTAATTTAATGAAGGTCTCAAAGATTTCTTCGGTAAAAATGTTCATGCTAACAAAAATACCCCCCCCCCCCCCACCCAAACCCCAAAACATTTCCCAGGCCCCCTTCCGCAAAAAAAAAAACCCCAGTTTTTTCTGTTCGTAACAATGTCAGGGGTCATTAAGTTATCCCTCTATTTTTCAACCATCGCATCTCTTGGTTAGCTATTTACCCGCAGAGCAACCAGCCCCCCCCCCCTCAATTCAACTGAATTTAAACTCACGTTTAGGTCAAATCGGCTGTCCCCACACCAGGGACCATTGGTTGCAGGCCCTAAGTGTGGCAGTTTCTGTGACTGACGCGGGACAAATTAACGAGGGGTGGGGAGGGGGTGATAGTTTTGTGCTTGGTGGGGTAAGGTTCTGGTCCCTGTGGTATTATCTGTGGAGCCCTACGGACTGTGGCATTATCTGTGGAGCACCACTGAAGCAAGGAAGCACGACCGTTTCTTACACTTTGATCACACATGGAAATATAATCTTCGTTTGTCTGATTAACAAAGTGTGTTTGTAATGTGTTCTGACATCGGCCGTTGAACACACAAGATCGTGTGCCTGATTTTTGTTTTTAGACTACATCCTGCTATTCCTATTGAGTCTTGGCCGGCTTCGATTTGAAGATTCAAGAATCTCTCAAAGGATTATTTCAGTTTGGCGAGGGTATAGATATTTTATATAAACTGGTAAGTACGATATGTTTGGGTTTACTGAATCAGCTACCAGACTTGTACTTATAAAATACCATAAAGTCTTTACATAACTGATTGTAGCATTTCACTTCACTGCCTGTAACATCTTTACGTTAAAACTGATTGTACCATTTTTAGCAACAGCATCGACTTTATAACCAAACCACTATATATATATGTGTGTGTGTATGTATATATATATATATATATATATATATATATATATATATATATATATATAGAGAGAGAGAGAGAGAGAGAGAGAGAGGTGTGTGGAGAGAGAGTGTATATATGTGGGGGCGGGGTCTCTATAAAAAAAAA
>CAXITT010000016.1:988853-999212 GCA_964033795.1 Lymnaea stagnalis | reverse complement strand
GGGGGGGGGTCTTAGTGATCCGCAGTAGTAAATCCACCGCTTTCTATGGAAGGTTTAATTTAAAGGAAGCTACTCATTTGGCATTCCTTGAGTGGCTACATGATTCGCCACTGGTGCGAAACACCTCTGGGGGTGCCACTTTGCAGCACCTCCCCTCTGGGGGGTGGGTGGCGGGGGAGTTCACGCAAAGGGATTTTTCGAGGGGGGGGGGGCATGAGAGCTTCGGCTCGGGCCACCATTCCTTATGAATGATTAGTAGTCGGAGAAATGGTCACAGTTACCCGAGGGTCTGCTTGCAGCTTCTGGTCGCAGTATTACTGGCAATGTTTGGAGAAGAGCTTGGTTTCGAGAATCGTCCCGGTGGTATAGTCTTTGAGAACATCGGTATTGATTGTAACAAACAGGGGCCTTTTTAAGCTTTTGCGAATATACGCGTCACATCTAACAGAGTTGCGTCTAAGGCGGTCTTAGCTGGTTTGCGAATTAACAGTACCAATACTATATGACAGATGGTTCGAGATTAAAGCGGTCTCTCGTAGTTTGCGAATAAAAGCATAAGCATAAAGCAGTCCACTCTGGCTCGAGGATAGAGCAGTGGCTAAACTAACGATTTTGTATCACTGCCCTTGGGAGTAAGCCCTCTAAACCGCCATTCATTTAAACACGTTTGCTCGCAGCGTTTCTCCCCACTTCTTCCGTAAAAAATAAAAGGAGTAGCTTCCCCTTTTCGTGATCTCGTCTGATATACATCACGCCCGTCTGTTTGAGTTCAAGTTTGTTCATAATTGTCTCCATTATTTGCCAGGCACTCATATTCGGGGCTCTCTCCTTTCTCTCCGGATTTCAATAATAGTAAAAAAAAAAAAAAAAAAAAAAATCTCCGCTTTTCACACCGCCCAACAAAAAAAAAAACCCCCCCCACCCCTTGTGTGAGTTCTGTTTATATATATATATATATATATATATATATATATATATATATATATATATATATATATATATAGAGAGAGAGAGAGAGATATATATATATATATGTATATGTATGTATGTATATAATATTTCAATCGACTAAGATCACAAGCATCAATTCCATTTATTGATAAAACATCACTAAAAGAGTTTCAATTTCTAGGCTCTATGGTTAAATGCATTACAAATTCAGCGGTTCCTAAGATAATTGAATCTAAAATATAACAGGGTGGGCCTTTCATGATCAGTGATCCCCTTTAAAAAAAAAATTAACTGGGGGAAAAATAGACTTAACACACATATTAAGGATATTTTTTTAAGAAGAAATTTTAAATTCAAAAACAAGTAAATTTTATCTTACAGCTTTCCAAATATTTTGTGAAATAGAAATGTTCGAAGAAATAATTCTAAAGATAAGCTTGAATCACTGTTATTTTTTTGAATGGTGTTTCTGATATGTGTTGCTGCTGCAACATCTCCTCAATATCTGACTTGAAAACACAAAAATGAAGGATTCTCAAATTATTGTTAATTTTTTTTAATTAAATGTAACGATTTTTTTCTTTCATTCCTGGATGTTCAATCAAGACTTTAATTTTTAAACGGAGTTTTCTTGTTGATGAAGATGTTTCAATGCATGACAAGAGCTTGGATCAAAACATGTACGCCACATCCCGAAATAATCCATAGCACCAACGGGCCAACAGATTGGTTCCTGAAAGCAAACCCTAACCTGATATTCAGGGTGTTTTATTTAGCGGTCATGGAAAGGAAGACCTGGGCTGTGGTCACCCTATTTGGCCAGTGGTCCAGTTATTGACTGAATAAATGTCAAGAGTCGGGTCGCAACAAAAGACTCCTGATTGTCACTGGGCGTATTTTCCTCTAAGTTGACCCCTGCTGGCGTCCATTGAACAACACAACTTCCAGAATGTGTCAGGCGACATCTCGATTGTGGCTTCGATACACTGGATTCTAGATAGGTCAATCATATTTTTTGTACCATACCCACATTATGTGATGCACCCTCCTTGCCCTACCTCATTTTCTGTTTCGGGTTGATCCTGAAGTGTCAAAGTGTCCTCGTTTTATAGTCATTTTCATTGTTTCTATAAAATAGTAGTTACTATCCTAGTATCTCATTTGTATTTACTTAGTTTTACATGTTTTAATAATTGTAAAGCGCTTAGAGCTTTATGATAAGCGCTATATAAAAATGCCTAAATAAATAAATAAATTATGTGTAATTGAATAAATAATGTTGTAACATTGTTGTCTAAAATAAATAATTAACATCCCTAATGCTCAATTCACACGATCAAATTTGCGTCAAATTTTCGTCAAATTTCTTTTTGAACGCACTAATTTCATTTTAAAAAAGGTGCGTTCGAAACGCTTTTGACGAAAATTTGACAAAATTTGATGTAGCATAAATAAATGTACTAAAACATTTAAATAGTTAACTTTTTGATGGTCTAAAACGACAAACTTTGATTTAAGAAAATTATGCCTGATGGCCGTCTAACGATAAATATTGATTTTTTTTTTGAATGAACTTCATGTATGAACTTCATGTATGAACTTCATGTATGTAAAATGAATTTCACGTGAAACCACCCTTCCGTTAATTCAGCTCACTTCAATCTTTAAAGCCCTTTAGTAATGCAAATTGTCCATGCATAAGTCATTCTTTTGGTCTCAGCGAAAGTAAAAAACATTAAATCAATTTAACGGAAACAAATTTTTGGTGGTCAAATGACTCCTGATCCTTTGATAAATATGGAACATTTGGTTAAATATATAGACATGCCTACCGAGTAAAATTACCTTTCGTATTCAAACTCTCTCCAATTCTTATGTTTAAGCATCGAAATAGTATCTTAGTTTGAACGATTGTATTTATAGAAACTGTAAGAAAAAATTAACCATATATGTGTTTAATATCAAGGATTTAAAAAGTAGTTAATCGTAGAGAGATGAGAGGAGATGGATCTGAAAGTTTAGGAACTATCGTTAAATGACTGACGTCTCGCTTTAGAAAATAAAAAAAAAAATGGTGGTGGGGGAGGGGTCACAAAGTTCTTATCCTGTGTGCTCAAAGTATCTACTCTTTATCGTAACTAATTTGTGTCGGCCGAAAATATCACATCATGTATGGGTTGCCCCTAATAGTTTTTGCTTAATGAAATAAGGAAGGCCAACTACTTTAGCAATGAACTGTAACACTTCAGCCTTGTTTTTGTTCTTTTTAAATTTTTGTTTGTTTTTTGCTGTTTTTATTTATTTATTTTTTTTGGGGAGGTTATTTTTGAGGTTGTTGTTGTTGTTGTTGTTGTTGTTGTTGTTGTTGTTGTTGTTTTTTTTTTTTTTTTTTTTTTTTTTTTTTTTTTTTTTTTTTTTTTTTTTTTTTCTTTTTTAAAAAAAAAAAAAAAAAAGGGGGGGGGGGGGGGGGGGGGGATGGGCTGGTGAGGAAAGCGACTGGACACAAAAGTTTTCAGCGTTTAAAAAAAAAAACTTTTTTTTTTAGCAATGAACATGTCGTTTAAAACACCACTAGCCAGGAGAAATCTGTCAGACTGACGTCATACTCCAACGATCAGTCAAGATGTAATTATGCGCTACACTTTTAAGAGAGATTCACCTTTTTTTTCTTTTTTTTCCTAGTGCAATGTGTGCCGTTCTCGCGTATTCCGTAACCATTAATATCAGACAAACGGATGGCTTGATCTAAACATTAATTTCGGTACTCTTCCATTTTTTTCTGTCACAGCTCCGGTGTTTAAAGCCATTGTCGGTTTGGATTCGGGCCCATACGTCATATGGGAAACTTTGGAGTCATTTCATTTAAGGTTGTAATTGACATAAAATTCCAGGCAATATAAAGTCATGGTTTATTTATACGTTTGGTGCTACGTTTATAATTTATAAGTTTGGTGCTGCTTTTATTTATAAGTTTGGGACGACTTTTATTTATAAATTTAGTGCTACTTTTATTTATAAGTTTGATGCTTCTTTTATTTATAAGGTTGGTACTACATTTATTTTAAGGTTGGTACTACATTTATTTATAAGGTTGGTGCTACATTTATTTAAAAGTTTAGTGCTACTTGTATTTATAACGTTGGTGCTACATTTATTTATAAGTTTGGTGCTCCTTTTATTTATAAGTTTGGTGCTACGTATATTTATACGTTTTCTGTTAAGTTTATTTATAAGGTTGGTGCTACTTTTATTTATAAGTTTGGTGCTACTTTTATTTATAAGGTTGTGCTACTTTTATTTATAAGTTTGGTGCTACTTTTATTTATAATTTTGGTGCTACGTATATTTATACGTTTTGTGTTAAGTTTATTTATAAGTTTGGTCTACTTTTATTTATAAGTTTGGGGTGCTACTTTTATTTATAAGTTTGGTGCTACTTTTATTTATAAGTTTGGTGCTCCTTTTATTTATAAGGTTGGTGCTCCTTTTATTTATAAGTTTGGTGCTACTTTTATTTATAAGTTTAGTGCTCCTTTTATTTATAAGGTTGGTGCTACTTTTATTTATAAGTTTGGTGCTCCTTTTATTTATAAGTTTGGTGCTCCTTTTATTTATAAGGTTGATGCTACTTTTATTTATAAGTTTGGTGCTCCTTTTATTTATAAGGTTGGTGCTCCTTTTATTTATAAGTTTGGTGCTCCTTTTATTTATAAGGTTGGTGCTCCTTTTATTTATAAGTTTGGTGCTCCTTTTATTTATAAGTTTGGTGCTCCTGTTATTTATAAGGTAGGTGCTACTTTTATTTTTAAGGTTGATGCTAATGAAGAAAAATGTTGTAATTTTATTTTTTGCTGTCAGTTTTCGTTTGTCTCGCTGACAACAGCTTCACGTAGAGCTGTGTTGTACGAGCGATCAGTCCCCCGCCCCCCCCCCCTTTTTTTTTCCTAGGGTAATTGTTTTGTAGGATGTTCTAATGGCATACCTGAAGTCTTTGTGCCGACTTTTAGACTGGGTATTTTTAAATAATAAAAAAAAAAATATATATTTCATCGGTCGAGTCAACAAAATGTTATCCCCTCAAATCTAGCCTCAACCGCTTTACGGTAATAACACGTTCAATGTCTGCTGGCTCCTGGCTCCTGGCTCCACTATGTTGACCACCAGGGCTTCGCATTGACTTAAATCTCCTCAAGTACCGACATAATCTACATTTCTTTTAACTAGCCATGCAATCAACGCACTCCCTTTGAAAACGTGGTTGTTTTTGCAAGAGAAACCAGTCGACGAAGATTTTTTTTTTTTAAGCGGTGCTTGGTCTCTGACTTGTACGTATCAATAGAGGCGGCCTAAGCGCCACAGGGCATCCCTTTTTACAGCGCAAAGGGACACCTCTCACAAGATTTACACTCGCCTCATAGACTCGCGAAGTAAAGGTCCCTTTTATGAAACGAGAGAAATAAAAAGGCCGATGCTATTTGAACCAGAGGAAAAACATTTTGTAAAGGTCTCGGCACTTAAAGCTGACTTTACGCGTGGTTTCCTCGCGTTAAATGGGAAAGCCCCCCCCCCCCCCCCCCCCCCCCCCCCCTCCACTCTTCCTCCTCTAAACCTTCAAAGCCGTGACGTCACAACTATGCTGAGTGTTCACGAGATGTTAGGCTGAGCGGAAGTTGTTTTTTTTTTTTTTTTGGGGCTATTTCTTCAAGAAAAAGATTAGTTGGTAGTGATAAATCTGTTTAATAATAATGAAATGTGGTCGTCCATTTGAATTGTTAACTACAATGTAAGAAGTCACCTTTCAGAATGATTGTCATTCTTCCACGCTTTTAAATGATTGCCGAGAATCTTTGAGCATTATGAAATGGTTACTGTGCGGCCTTGTATAGACCAATCATGCATTTGGAATCTTTTTTTTTTTTTTTTAAAGGTAACATTCGAAAGGGTCTTTTCAACACATGTACAAACAGACTCACGGACAGACACACACAGACACGACCCGTCATATTTATGAATACATCTTTATTGATGCAGCAAATGCGAGGTCATCATTCATTTTTTTTTCAATACCTTATATTAACTTTGCTTTTGTTCCTTGGTGGCTGCATGGGTGGGGTCTCCGGACCGGCTAATTGAACCATTTCCCGTCAACCTATCGAGCTGAAACTTGGCACATAGACTCATTGCCGCTGACAACACATTCTATCGAATTTTCAGCCCCCACCTCCAAAAGTCAGTTTTTTTCTTCTGTTTTTCAAGTTGAACAGGTAAGGAAATTCCCGATGACTGCGCTAAATGAGATTTTCTTTAAAAAATATATATATATATATCGCAAGTGCTATTGGTGCGCATTATTTTAGTTTGTTTTTTTCTAAAACTCTTGGTGAAATAAATCTGCTTTGTAAAAGTGGGTGGTAAATACAATATTAATATAGTTCAGGGGCGTGAAAAAAAAAATGTGTGGTTGCGAGTCTTGTGTGAGGGGGGGGGGGGGGGGGGGGTCATTAGTTGGAACTCTTCTAAAGTGCGTTACTTGTGTGTATGTTTTGTCAAATTTTTAGCCCCATCCACCACTGGCTCGATATTACATTTTATAAAGGATTTACGCGAAAAACTATGTTTTCAGGAGTTGTTTAATTATGTGACTGATAAAATTATTTATTTTGAAAGAAACTTGGGATATCAGGCAGGTGAATGAATGAAAAATACGCTAAGACGAAACATTTTTGTCCAAATATTTAAAGCTTAATACCAATCATTGTTGAGCCATTCCTGAATGTAGACATACTCAGATCATACTGCAACACCGGCGATATTTCGTCATGAGCGCAAAGGAAAGACATTTGATGTCAACGTGGCCATACTCTGCTGTTTACTGATACTTGATAGTGTTTAGAAACTAGTATCTCATTCATTGTGACGTACAGTGTCACATTTTGTGGCCATGGGCACCGGGTACTTTAGTGTTGCCATTGAAAGTAAATCTTCCGATTTTATTTTTATTTTTATTTGGGGGGGGGGGGGGTGTTTAAAATCCCGAAATTGTTTCCCTTGAAGCGGATGATACGTGCTGGGTTTAGCTCCCTTGGTATTTAGCCGCTTGTAAAAATAGCGCACTGTCGTTGATTGAACTTGTTAGAAATGGTGAATCGCCCATTGAAACAGCATCACAATAGATTGTTAGACAGGGGGTGAAGTCTCTCACGACAGTGGGTGGTGAGGGGTGAAAAGGGGGGGGGGGGCCCACTGCCCTCAGGGAAAGGGGGGGGGTGGGGTTCTGATTTCGCCGCGTCCAGTTTTCGGTCATCACGGAACATCAAATGTGAACGTGCCTGGAAGGCAAGAATAACACACAAAAAATAATAACACCAAGTGTCTTCTTAAAGTTGATTAATTTCAGGTGGGTTTTCTCTTCCGCCTTTTGAAGCTGTCTCATCTACGGTAAGGCGTCGAGATGCCTATGTCTTTTTTTTTTTTTTTTTTTTTTAATATATATAAATTTGTGTACGCATTGTGGATGGTTTAGAGCTTTTGCGAATAAACCCGGGAAAACTAGTTGGACACTATGATTAATTTTTTTAAAAAGATATAATGTAATATGCCACGGTGGATATAAAAGTTGTAAATGTGCGCGAGGACAACGACACAATCATTTTGAACTGCTACATTTTCCCAAGCGCTAACCGCGATTGTGAGAAGCACATAATATATAAGCTATCATGCCTTTTAATTCCTGTGAGATTATCTTTAAGAAGTGGCAAATTACAGAATACGTTCGCACTCTGGTGGGGGGGGGGGGCGGGTGTCGGGGTAGATGTGCATTTGGATTAGATCTTTCGTAATTTTGAGTCTGGAGAGTAAAAAGCGATTTCAACAAATTCGGTCGCACCAAAGTATTCTGCCAGTTAGCAACTGGTCAATGCGCCCCATGACGTGTGGCAAGGCTTTCTTTATTAGTTTACATCTTCGTTTCACTGACCTACCTTTTTGACTTGCCTATCTATTTCACTGACCTACCTTTTTGACTTGCCTATCTATTTCACTGACCTACCTTTTTGACTTGCCTATCTATTTCACTGACCTACCCTTTTGACTTGCCTATCTATTTCACTGACCTACCTTTTTGACTTGCCTATCTATTTCACTGACCTACCTTTTTCACTAACCTACCCATTTCACTGACCTACCTTTTTGACTTGCCTCTCTATTTCACTGACCTACCTTTTGACTTTCCTATCTATTTCACTGACCTACCTTTTTGACTTGCCTATCTATTTCACTGACCTACCTTTTTCACTAACCTACCCATTTCACTGACCTACCTTTTTGACTTGCCTCTCTATTTCACTGACCTACCTTTTGACTTGCCTATCTATTTCACTGACCTACCTTTTTCACTAACCTACCCATTTCACTGACCTAGCTTTTTGACTTGTCTCTCTATTTCACTGACCTACCTTTTTGACTTGCCTCTCTATTTCACTGACCTACCTTTTTCACTAACCTACCCATTTCACTGACCTACCTTTTTCACTAACCTACCCATTTCACTGACCTACCATTTTCACTAACCTACCCATTTCACTGACCTACCTTTTTCACTAACCTACCCATTTCACTGACCTACCTATTTCACTGACCTATTTCACCAAGTTACCTATTTCACTGGCCTGCCTATTTTACTAAACTACCTATTTCACTGACCCACCTATTTCACTGACCCACCTATTTCACTGACCCACCTATTTCACTGACCCACCTATTTCACTGACCTTACCATTTAACTGGCCTACCTATTTCAATCACTTACCTATTTCGCCGACCTACCTATTTCACTGACCTACCTATTTCACCAACCCACCTATTTCACCGACCCACCTATTTCACCGACCCACCTATTTCACCGACCCACCTATTTCACCGACCTACCTATGCCACTGGCTGGACGAGTATTTGTTTGGATGAAGGTCAGCATTCGTTGACACAACAGGCGCATGTTTACAGGAAAGCTTTGGTCTCACTTAGTCCGGCTTAGCGGGACGTCAGTTTTCTGCCATCGCACTGGTCCGCCCGTGAAGAGAGTTATGCGTTTGTCGGCTTTCAAGCCGATGTTGGATATGCATTTTCGTACCAATCGTTATCACTGTTGATTAGTTCTTGCGACATGTGTGCGTGTGTGTGTGTGTGTGATGTTTACTACAATAGTTTACTGGGACTGATCTGCGTACTTGTGCTAGCTTTTAAAGGTGCGTTCTCCATGGTTTACGCCTATCCGGGTTTGGATTACGCTCCGAATAGATCAGTTACCCTGGCGTACTTTCTTTTTTTTTTTTTTAATATAACTAATAAATGCATTTTGTTAATAATTATAACATGTTTATATAGAAAAAAAAATATCGTTATATTCCTTTAAGGGGTTGTGATAAATTTCCCTTCTGGATAATACAACGAAATTAGAAAAAGCAACACCATTAGACACCTCCTCTCCTTTGATGCCACAAAAGCTCTTGTCTCTTCACTCATTCTTTCAAAATTTGACTACTGTAACACTCTTCTCGCAGGCATTCCTCAACACCACATAGACAAACTTCAGAAGGCACAGAACTCAGCATGCAGACTCATTTTTAAATCAAAGAAACATGACCACATTCAACAACACATGCGTCAACTCCACTGGCTTCCAATATCCTCTCGCATCAAGTACAAGTCTGCCAATCTATGCTTCAACTCGTTCACTGACCCTCACTTTCCTGTCTATCTCTCTGAACTGTTGCTTCCTTACATCCCCACAAGACAACTATGCTCTTCAAATGACAATAGAACCCTCTCAATCCCAAGAACCAAAACTAAGACCATCGGTGAACGCACCTTCTACTTCCATGCGCCCACGTTCTGGAACCAGCTCCCCTTCCACATCCTTCATTGTGAAACCTCGTCAGCTTTCAAAAAGTCCCTTAAAACCCATCTGTTTAGGTCCGCCTATGACCTGTGATGCACCCTCTCTGCCCTGCCTCATTTTCTGTCTCGGGTTGATCCTGTAGTATAGGCCAAAACGTGGCAAAGTGTACTCGTTTTTATAGCCAGTTTAATGTTTAAGCTACTGTTTCTATAGTCATTTTTAATATAGTAGTTACTATTCTAGTGTCTCTGGTTTTTCATTTTTATTTTACTTTAGCAGTTTAAATTGGTTACATGTTTTTAATAATTGTAAAGCGCTTAGAGCTGTAAATAATGATTTTTAGAGCTGTAAATAATGATTTTAGTACCACAAAACCACAAATTCCTAAAGTGATCAATTCATCAATCTCACACTTACAAACCTGTAATTTTTTTTTTTTTTTCAATAGTTTAAAACATCCCTGCCGTAAAGATGTTTGTAATTTTTTTTTTTTTTTATTTTTTTTTTGAAAA
>CAXITT010000016.1:975647-988795 GCA_964033795.1 Lymnaea stagnalis | reverse complement strand
GTACATAATCTATGAAACGTTAACTCAAGACCGTTCGCTTCCCCCTCCTTGATGTTCAAGTACACCTTTGACTGGCTTTAGACGCCCTCGCTCTCTTTCGTTTTGTATTTCACGGAGTGGAGGCCCCCCCTCAAGCCCTACCTGTAGATGCTGCTGTTACCGGCGATCCTCCTCCTTCTCTCTGCCACCCCCCGCCCATTGTGTACGCGGCGTTCCGTTACCCCGGGGTCCGCTGTACGCGCCCACCTTTCCGTCGGCGTTTTCTCATTTACCTTCTTACCCCCCCCCATCTCCCACTTCCCTTCTTTTCTCCCCTCACGGTGCTGATCGGAGCATGAAACAAAAACACCGGGGAACAAAAAAATCCAACTGCCAGTCCCAAATTGACTCAAGCTGAACTATTGACTTACTTGATGGTTCGGATCAGTTTTCTTGTTTATCGACCACGGTTGCCTGAATGGACGTAGAAAATAGAAACGTTTGCCGGTGATCACCTTACTTTAGAAATACCAAAGTTTTTTTGTTTTTTTTTTAAAATTATGTTTATATTTTTTAACATGGAATCCTAAAACTACCTGCTCTCTCTCTACCCGTGCAAATTGGATGTAATTTCATATAAAAATGGACTCCTTGGAGTGTCTACATACCTTCCTCGGTTAAGGTAATACAATTTTCTTTAAATATATATGTTAGGTTTTGTGACAATGAGAAGTTGATAATTTTTATTTAAAAAAAAAAAAATTACATCAACAATTTAAAGATACGACTGATGATATAAATCGAATTGACTAAAGTAGGAAACATGCTCTGGTGACTTTGCACAAGACAAACGCTCTATTATGAAATAGGAAGTAAATACGCTTGTAGTGTATCAATAACACTTCTATTTATGACTAGAATAAAAAAAAAAAAAACCGCCAAACTATGGCGGCGACGATGCGTGAACTTAACATCTACTAAAAGTTACCTGACTGAACACGCGCTCAAGTAACGCACTTTCCGAGAATACCGATTTGTGCTAACTTCTGGGAATCCTGTGTTTGCGCGCGTATTGAACACAGAGTTACAGCCATTCATGGACACCTTAGAGACTTGTTAGTTGCTGCGAGGAGATGTCGCCGACCATTCCCTTCGTTTAGAACATAAATGAACATCATTTAGTTTTTAAACCCTTATCGATCCCTATGCCTAACCTGAACCATAAATCGATCCCTCAACCTAACCTAAACCCTAATTCACTGCAATTTCCCTTCGTTTAGAACATAAATGAACATCATTTAGTTTTTAAGCCCTTGCTTTCGGTGTGTGGGTGTGGGGGGGGGGGGGAGTGGCTTCTCCGAGCGTTCAATGCACTGTGCGATAAGCCTTTATATTTAAACATTTATTTACCTCAAAGTCAGTCTTCAATATAAATGATTTTCTGCTTGTCGAGCTCAAACTCTTCAACTAAAACGCGCACACATTCACGCACTCTCACACGCGCACTTTGCACACCAACACGCACGCAGAAGAGCTACAAGTAACATAAGTTCAAACCTTTCCTTGTTAATCGAATAAATATTGATTTATATTATTTTCTCTCATCAATTTTAACTATGCGGAAATTGAAATGTCAAGGGGTTGAAAAAAAATTATGATAGTTATTATTATTTAACTTCCCCAACCGTGGATGGGCCTGGATGCGGTTGAATGGGCCTGGATGTGCCCTGGATGTGGCCTGGATGTGGCCTGGATGTGGCCTGGATGTGGCCTGGATGCGGCCTGGATGTGGCCTGGATGTGGCCTGGATGTGGACTGGATGTGGCCTGGTTGTGGCCTGGCTGTGGCCTGGTAGTGGCCTGGATGTGGCCTGGATGTGGCCTGGTTGTGGCCTGGATGTGGCCTGGTTGTGGCCTGGATGTGGCCTGGATGTGGCCTGGTTGTGGCCTGGATGTGGCCTGGATGCGGCCTGGATGTGGCCTGGATGAGGCCTGGTTGTGGCCTGGATGTGGCCTGGTTGTGGCCTGGATGTGGCCTGGTTGTGGCCTGGATGCGGCCTGGATGTGACCGGGTGCGACTCCAAAAATATTCTCTCAGCAGATGTACTCAATAAAATGAGATTTCACTCACGAAACGGCTGCTGACCCCTGGTCTGGTACTAACTATACGATTTAAAGTATGCAGTGGTCGTGTTCTGTACATAGTAAATGTATTTTGTCTTAGTGGCGCTGATAATTATTTCTAAGGGGAGTGCCCCACTTAACTGCACACAAATTATATCCCTTGACTTTACCGGAGAAAGATCGTATACAGTTTATTATCCGCGTCAGTCTTCAGAGAGAAACTGAAAGCGTTGATCCATCTCACGGAAAGGCTTTCCGGTATAACTTTTCTTAAAAGTAATAAGTGTAAAGGTGGGTGCATGCATAATAACTTGATAACGCCCGTTGAGATCGGAAGTTTCAAACTTACTTATTGGTCCACCACTTAACCCAACTGCCTTTTAAAAAAAAGGTAAAACTATGTAGCACCTTGGGTAAAATAAAGTATGTAGCACCGTGTCTAAATTAATGAATGTAGAACCGAGTCTAAAATAAAGTTTGTAGCATCGTGTCTAAAATAAAGTATGTAGCACCGTGTCTAAAATATAGCACCCTGTCTAAAATAACGTATGTGGCACCAATGTCTAAAATAAAATATGTAGCATCGTGTCTAAAATAAAGTATTTAGCATCGTGTCTAAAATAAAGTATGTAGCACCATGTCTAAAATAAAGTATGTAGCATCGAGTCTAAAATAAAGTATGTAGCATCGAGTCTAAAATAAAGTATGTAGCACCATGTCTAAAATAAAGTATGTAGCATCGTGTCTAAAATAACGTATGTATCACCTAGTGTACAATAAAGTATATAGAACCATGTCTTAAATAAAGTATATAGCACCATGTCTAAAATAAAGTATGTAGCATCGTGTCTCAAATAAAGTATGTAGCACCATGTCTAAAATAAAGTATGTAGCATCGTGTCTAAAATAAAGTATGTAGCACCATGTCTAAAATAAAGTATGTAGCATCGTGTCTAAAATAAAGTATGTAGCACCATGTCTAAAATAACGTATGTAGCATCGAGTCTAAAATAAATTATGTTGCATTATGTTTAAAATAAAGTATGTAGCACCATGTTTAAAATAAAGTATGTAGCACCATGTCTAAAATAAAGTATGTAGCACCATGTCTAAAATAAAGTATGTAGCACCATGTCTAAAATAAAGTATGTAGCACCGTGTCTAAAATAAAGTATGTAGCACCATGTCTAAAATAAAGTATGTAGCATCGAGTCTAAAATAAATTATGTTGCATTATGTTTAAAATAAAGTATGTAGCACCATGTCTAAAATAAAGTATGTAGCAACATGTCTAAAATAACGTGTGTAGCATCGAGTCTAAAATAAAGTATGGACCATCGAGTCTAAAATAAAGTATTTAGCATCGTGTCTAAAATAAAGTATGTAGCCCCATTTCTAAAATATAGCACCCTGTCTAAAATAACGTATGTGGCACCAATGTCTAAAATAAAATATGTAGCATCGTGTCTAAAATAAAGTATGTAGCATCGTGTCTAAAATAAAGTATGTAGCATCGTGTCTAAAACAAAGTATGTAGCATCGTGTCTAAAATAAAGTATGTAGCACCATGTCTAAAATAAAGTATGTAGCACCATGTCTAAAATAAAGTATGTAGCACCATGTCTAAAATAAAGTATGTAGCACCATGTCTCAAATAAAGTATGTAGCATCGTGTCATAAATAAAGTATGTAGCACCATGCCTAAAATAACGTATGTAGCATCGAGTCTAAAATAAATTATGTTGCATTATGTTTAAAATAAAGTATGTAGCACCATGTTTAAAATAAAGTATGTAGCACCATGTCTAAAATAAAGTATGTAGCAACATGTCTAAAATAACGTATGTTGCATTGTGTCTAAAATAAAGTATGTAGCACCATGTCTAAAATAAAGTATGTAGCACCATGTCTACAATAAAGTATGTAGCTCCATGTCTAAAATAAAGTATATAGCACCGTGTCTAAAATAAAGTATGTAGCACCATGTCTAAAATAACGTATGTTGCATTTTGTCTAAAAAAGTATGTAGCACCATGTCTAAAATAAAGTATGTAGCACCATGTCTAAAATAAAGTATGTAGCACACAGTCTAAAAAAACTTATTTAGCACCATGTCTAAAATAACGTATTTAGCACCATGTCTAAAATAACGTATGTAGCGTCGAGTCTAAAAAAAAGTATGTAGCATCGTGTCTAAAATAAAGTATGTTGCACCATGTCTAAAATAAAGTATGTAGCACCATGTCTAAAATAACGTATGTAGCATCGAGTCTAAAATAAATTATGTTGCATTATGTTTAAAATAAAGTATGTAGCACCATGTCTAAAATAAAGTATGTAGCAACATGTCTAAAATAAAGTTTGTAGCACCATGTCTAAAATAAAGTATGTAGCACCGAGTCTAAAATAAAGTATTTAGCATCGTGTCTAAAATAAATTATGTAGCAACATGTCTAAAATATAGCACCCTGTCTAAAATAACGTATGTGGCACCAATGTCTAAAATAAAATATGTAGCATCGTGTCTAAAATAAAGTACGTAGCATCGTGTCTAAAATAAAGTATGTAGCATCGTGTCTAAAATAAAGTATGTAGCATTGTGTCTAAAATAAAGTATGTAGCACCATGTCTAAAATAAAGTATGTAGCACCATGTCTAAAATAAAGTATGTAGCACCATGTCTAAAATAAAGTTTGTAGCACCATGTCTAAAATAAAGTATGTAGCACCGTATCTAAAATAAAGTATGTAGCATCGTGTCTAAAATAAAGTATGTAGCATCATCTCTAAAATAACGTATGTAGCACCATGACTAAAATAAAGTATGTAGCACCGTGTCTCAAATAAAGTTTGTAGCACCATGTACATTTATCATGATTTGTGCTTCGTTATACAACCGAGGTCTGTATATGTTTTTACTCTTATCAATTAAAATTCGAGATGTGTTTACCACCTAAAACTTGCGACTTGTGCTACTTATTTGAGAAACGTTGTTGTAAATTAAGTTCATTCAATGCATTTATTTTTCATTTTGTTTATTAATTAATTTATTTTTTGAGTCGTTTCAAAATATTCATCTTTTTCTTTCCACGCTTAAAACACGCTGCGTTTGAAATATCCCAGTTATCGTAGACACGATGTCTCAGTCTCCACCTTAAGCTTTACAAAAAATTCTATACTATAAATCATCAAGCTATTATATATATATATGGTATGTAAAAAAAAAATAGTTACCAGATTTTTCAAAAACAAAATTAAAGATAACAGTGTACGTAGGTGTCAATCTGCACGTACCAGCTTGCCCCGGCTTTACGGTAAAAATAAACTTTCAAACTCTGATACTGCTGTTTAAAGTTCTTTTTTTTTTTTTTTGTTGGTTGTTGTTGAGTGAAACGATAGACGGTTCCTTTTATTAAAAAAAAAAAAATTATCGCTAAAATTCGGTAAAAGTTTTTTTTTTTTTTTATTAAACAAGTGGATAAGTGGTATGCATGTACACCGATACAGTTCTAGTAAATTGTTATTATATTAAACTGTTTGTTTTGTTGTTGTTGTTTTTTTTTTTGAATATCGCAAAAGTTTGTAAAAAAAAAAATTATGTTGTTATATCATCTTATCATCAAATAAAAAATGTTTGAACGAGTTCTTGCACTTTCCGTTTGATGTGACATGAAGTTTATGTTTCAAATTTCTACCCCGCACATTTCTCTCCATGCGTGGGCTGAACTCTTGCTTAAGTCTCGCTCGTGTTGAGATGCACTTGTTGAGTTTCTAAGGTTAAGCATAGTTTACGGGCAAAGAAGTTTCTTATAGAGCCTAGAGAGAATTAGAATTCGTATTTACGGAAATATTCATTTTTAAAATTAAGATGTACGTGGCTGAGTTCAATGGATAAGTTGAATACTGGATTGTGGGATAGATGAATTGATGGATGTATTAATGTATTTGAAAAACCTAATTTGAGACATGTTTAATTATTGTGAAAATATATCATAAAACGCATTACCGATTAATTCAGGGGAAAGCAGTAATTTCTTAGAAACTTTCAAAACAAAAAACAATTGTATATTCTTATTTTTAAAAAAAATATTTTCATGCATGTAAAGAACATATACACATTGAAGAAATAAATCTATCTGACACAAATCAACACAAACAAATACACAGACTCGTGGCACCATATTTTAATGTCAACGTCAAATTCATGTACTTGCCGAAAGTAGAAACCCGAAACATGACGTCATCTAAAAATATACTCGCCAAAAGTAGGATCGGGAAACATGACGTCATGTCAAAATATACTTGCCAAGAGTAATGACCCTGAAACATGACGTCATGTAAAAATATACTTGCCAGAAGTGGAACCGTAAAGCTTAGAGCCATGTTAAGCGTTGACCCCTACTCAGGCCATAAATCAGGCGCTAATGAGATACCAGCAGTGCTCCGTGGCCTTTAGTATGTCTACACCTTTGGCTCAGCCTCCAGCACCTGACACTCTTCCTCCCGTATAAATTAATTGCTCTATCCTTCTTTCTGGGTAGTACAGCAGTATCGAAATGAAACATTGTCCGTCAGCCCAAAATATGTCTCTTAAGAGACCTTGACTTTTTAAAACATTTTTATTTGTATATGTTTTTATTATTTTTTTTGCAATAATCTTATTCCAACCGAGTAATCCAACTGCAAAGAATGGGGATCCCCTGTCTTCAGGGGTGTAGTCAGAACCACTGCCATTTGGTATAGACGATTTTAAACATGAGGGAACTACATTTGGAACGAAATTGAATTCATGGGTGTAAACAGACTTGCAGTCGTTTGTGTTTAATGGATCCGTCGGAATTTTCGTTGTGTCAATGTTATCCGCATACGGGACTCCATCTCCGGGTTTGTATTGAGAGTTAAAGGAAAATTTCATAGTGAAAGATAGGGAAAAATATCAGAAAATGTATTGATTAATTCACTTTTTTTTGTAACAGTACATCAAAAGACTAATCATTGTCATTCAGCTTGACATTTTGATCGGCATAGAAATAGGAACAAAGAAACTGAGTGCAAAAAACTGGTGTATCGATGGGTTAATATTTAAATTTGAATTCTGTAAACTTGATGTAGATAAAGTAGTTTGTGTGCAGCTAACGAACGCTGCAAAAAACTATATTACAAAACCTCTCTAAAAATCTGCTACCCAAAAGCTGGCCGCAAATCTACATTACGAAAACTCGCTGCAAAAGCTACATTACAAAAGCTTTCTGCAAATCAGCATTACAAAAACTCACTGCAAATCAGCATTACAAAAACTCACTGCAAATCTGCATTACAAAAATCGCTGCAAAACTGCATTACAAAGACTCACTGCAAATCTACATTACAAAGCTCGCTGCAAATCTGCATTACAAAAACTCACTGCAAATCTACATTACAAAAATCGCTGCAAAACTGCATTACAAAGACTCACTGCAAATCTACATTACAAAGCTCGCTGCAAATCTGCATTACAAAGACTCACTGCAAATCGACATTACAAAAAATCGCTGCAAATCTACATTATAAAAAAACCGTTGCAAATCTGTATTACCAGCTCTGAAATCGCAAATTCAATTAATCCCCAAGCAACACAAGCACTATATAGACTGCTGTGAAGTACCAGGTAAAGAGACTCAAAAACAGCTTTCTTCGTGTATGTGTGTGTTATTGTTGTTGTTTTTTCTCCATGAATCGTAAAGGGCTTATACTTATAAATGTTCTGTTTGGAGGTTTGTTTCGTTTGACATGTCGATGTGTAGAAACACTTAAAATATCTGCCACCCGCATCAACCTTTCAAAGACCAGACGCTGACTATCAAGTAGTTTATGAACTGAGTTACTCAGTTGTGAAGAGAGTATGAATGACATCATTTGTCACCACGTAAAGAGGTTCTCTCTAAACGCGGTCACACGGTTTCGGGGTTGGGGAGGAGGGGTGTCTTGCAATTGAATAACTGGCCAGGTTAACCTACGACTTAACGAACCGTGACAGAGGGGTCCATTAAATGCTTTGTGTGTGGACGTGTCGGAGTCAATGGCTCGGTCTGATTAGCTCAGCGCTTCTCAAACATGGGAGTTCGGTTTACAGCGTGAAGGATGGTCACTGCAGGGGAAAATGAAATAATAAATGTAATCATTAATGTGAATGTTTTTTTTTTATTCACATAGTGATTGGAACATTGATTGCCAGTGAACAAATCTATTAAGTGACCAAACTGATCGAAAAACAAATCATTCTTTAAATATCGAATAGCAATCATGTTTGCTAATCCCACCTTAGGTACATGACGGGAAATCCAGATATTTAAGTTATCAAAGTAAAAACTTCAAATAAAGATCCCCCCCCCCCCTTTTTAAAAAAAAACTTTGCAGCCACATGACGTCATAAGAAAAATGTCTCTTAATGCAAACTCATGTGTGACAACTGGTGAAAAGAGCAGAATTTATAAAGTGATTTTAAAATCTAATCAGGTTGAAAAATTAACTTTTTTCCTAGTGAATGTTCTCAAAGCCACCTTGTATGATGTTATGACTAAACAAAAACACACGCTTCAACAACAAAAATGGTTAAATACTTGTTAACAGTTTGAAATAGCGATCGGAAAATACAATTTTCTGGTGACCAAAATATTTTAGAATGCTACCTTAAAAAATCTTACCTTAAAAACAAAAGCAATATTTAATAGCCATGGAGTAAATTACGTGATCGAACCTTGATGATGAAATATTGGAGCAGGAATACTCTTTAGCACACTCAAGACTCTTATTTGAGGATTATCACAATCAAGTCTCTTATTTAATGTCTTGTAGAATCCAAGTCTTGTATTTAATGTCCAGGACACTCAAGTCTCTAATTTAATATCTTTCTTTCCTCAAACTTGTATTTTTATGGCCATGTAAATTGTAGCTTCAAGAAAAGCATTTTCATTCTGTCGGATTGGAGATTCGGGAGGGGGGGGGGGTTAAAATACATCTTATCCATAGTTTGCATGTGAGGGATCTTATTTGAGAAGGACGTTTAAGAACCCCTGGTTATACCGGATGTACGCTGACTCGGTCGAGTGCTCCATAACGTATCGGCTGCTGGCTGCTCCTGCTCAATTCTAAGTCATTAACAGATGACTGCGCCGCACAAATGTGCTAATTTGTTATAAATATTTCACCTTTCAAATGTCTCTGCTTGGTGGCTTTGAATGTCTGTCCGCTGGAAACTTTAATGGGTGCCATTCACTTATCCAACTACACACCATACTAGACACCCATGACGCCCTGTCAGGACTACGATAACTGTCAAAAAGATGTGTACAGCAAGATTAATGGAGCCACTCTTAGATTTCAAACGTTGAAGAAATGCGACACATTAAATAAAAATGTTCAAGCCGTAAACTGCAACGATTACGTGATAATGTTACATCCATTCCCCTGCCAGCGGCTCAACACTAAGAATATATTTTTTGTTTTCATTTAGAGTTTGAATTTTCTTAAAAACATTTACCCCCCATTCTCGCCAAGGATTTGTGCTTTCAGATGAATACAATCCTTCAGGGTGCTGTTAGTCTGAAAGCAAAGATTATCACTTGTTGCATAGCCCTGGAAGACATCTACCTCCGCGCATCCAGCCTTAGAAACGTGCGGTGTTAAGTTTTGTATCCACACTACGCTTAACTTTAGGACTTTAAAACCCTCCTGGTCTGCTCGCTCCTTAGGCTCTTCTCAGCATGTTAGAACAGGTGATACCAGTGGCGTAGCGAGGGTGTTTGGCGCCCGGGGACAAGATTCGCGCCCGGGGACAAAATCAATTTTAAAGCGCCCCCTTTTCTTTTTTTTCAACTGTAAAACCCATTATTTTTACCAATAATATAAGATCAAATCACATTTTGGCGCCCCTAACTAGCTTGCGCCCGGGGACATCTGTCCCCCCTGCCCCCCCCCCCCCCCCCCCCCCCCCCCCCTCGCCCTGCCCCGTGCAGTTCTTTTTGGTTTTTTTTTTTTTTTTATTAAACAAGTGGTTAAGTTGTATGCATGTACACCGATACAGTTCTAGTAAATTGTTATTATATTAAATTTTTTGTTTTGTTGTTGTTATTTTTTTTTTTGAATATCGCAAAAGTTTGTAAAAAAAAAAATTATGTTGTTATATCATCTTATCATCAAATAAAAAATGTTTGAACGAGTTCTTGCACTTTCCGTTTGATGTGACATGAAGTTTATGTTTCAAATTTCTACCCCGCACATTTCTCTCCATGCGTGGGCTGAACTCTTGCTTAAGTCTCGCTCGTGTTGAGATGCACTTGTTGAGTTTCTAAGGTTAAGCATAGTTTACGGGCAAAGAAGTTTCTTATAGAGCCTAGAGAGAATTAGAATTCGTATTTACGGAAATATTCATTTTTAAAATTAAGATGTACGTGGCTGAGTTCAATGGATAAGTTGAATACTGGATTGTGGGATAGATGAATTGATGGATGTATTAATGTATTTGAAAAACCTAATTTGAGACATGTTTAATTATTGTGAAAATATATCATAAAACGCATTACCGATTAATTCAGGGGAAAGCAGTAATTTCTTAGAAACTTTCAAAACAAAAAACAATTGTATATTCTTATTTTTAAAAAAAATATTTTCATGCATGTAAAGAACATATACACATTGAAGAAATAAATCTATCTGACACAAATCAACACAAACAAATACACAGACTCGTGGCACCATATTTTAATGTCAACGTCAAATTCATGTACTTGCCGAAAGTAGAAACCCGAAACATGACGTCATCTAAAAATATACTCGCCAAAAGTAGGATCGGGAAACATGACGTCATGTCAAAATATACTTGCCAAGAGTAATGACCCTGAAACATGACGTCATGTAAAAATATACTTGCCAGAAGTGGAACCGTAAAGCTTAGAGCCATGTTAAGCGTTGACCCCTACTCAGGCCATAAATCAGGCGCTAATGAGATACCAGCAGTGCTCCGTGGCCTTTAGTATGTCTACACCTTTGGCTCAGCCTCCAGCACCTGACACTCTTCCTCCCGTATAAATTAATTGCTCTATCCTTCTTTCTGGGTAGTACAGCAGTATCGAAATGAAACATTGTCCGTCAGCCCAAAATATGTCTCTTAAGAGACCTTGACTTTTTAAAACATTTTTATTTGTATATGTTTTTATTATTTTTTTTGCAATAATCTTATTCCAACCGAGTAATCCAACTGCAAAGAATGGGGATCCCCTGTCTTCAGGGGTGTAGTCAGAACCACTGCCATTTGGTATAGACGATTTTAAACATGAGGGAACTACATTTGGAACGAAATTGAATTCATGGGTGTAAACAGACTTGCAGTCGTTTGTGTTTAATGGATCCGTCGGAATTTTCGTTGTGTCAATGTTATCCGCATACGGGACTCCATCTCCGGGTTTGTATTGAGAGTTAAAGGAAAATTTCATAGTGAAAGATAGGGAAAAATATCAGAAAATGTATTGATTAATTCACTTTTTTTTGTAACAGTACATCAAAAGACTAATCATTGTCATTCAGCTTGACATTTTGATCGGCATAGAAATAGGAACAAAGAAACTGAGTGCAAAAAACTGGTGTATCGATGGGTTAATATTTAAATTTGAATTCTGTAAACTTGATGTAGATAAAGTAGTTTGTGTGCAGCTAACGAACGCTGCAAAAAACTATATTACAAAACCTCTCTAAAAATCTGCTACCCAAAAGCTGGCCGCAAATCTACATTACGAAAACTCGCTGCAAAAGCTACATTACAAAAGCTTTCTGCAAATCAGCATTACAAAAACTCACTGCAAATCAGCATTACAAAAACTCACTGCAAATCTGCATTACAAAAATCGCTGCAAAACTGCATTACAAAGACTCACTGCAAATCTACATTACAAAGCTCGCTGCAAATCTGCATTACAAAAACTCACTGCAAATCTACATTACAAAAATCGCTGCAAAACTGCATTACAAAGACTCACTGCAAATCTACATTACAAAGCTCGCTGCAAATCTGCATTACAAAGACTCACTGCAAATCGACATTACAAAAAATCGCTGCAAATCTACATTATAAAAAAACCGTTGCAAATCTGTATTACCAGCTCTGAAATCGCAAATTCAATTAATCCCCAAGCAACACAAGCACTATATAGACTGCTGTGAAGTACCAGGTAAAGAGACTCAAAAACAGCTTTCTTCGTGTATGTGTGTGTTATTGTTGTTGTTTTTTCTCCATGAATCGTAAAGGGCTTATACTTATAAATGTTCTGTTTGGAGGTTTGTTTCGTTTGACATGTCGATGTGTAGAAACACTTAAAATATCTGCCACCCGCATCAACCTTTCAAAGACCAGACGCTGACTATCAAGTAGTTTATGAACTGAGTTACTCAGTTGTGAAGAGAGTATGAATGACATCATTTGTCACCACGTAAAGAGGTTCTCTCTAAACGCGGTCACACGGTTTCGGGGTTGGGGAGGAGGGGTGTCTTGCAATTGAATAACTGGCCAGGTTAACCTACGACTTAACGAACCGTGACAGAGGGGTCCATTAAATGCTTTGTGTGTGGACGTGTCGGAGTCAATGGCTCGGTCTGATTAGCTCAGCGCTTCTCAAACATGGGAGTTCGGTTTACAGCGTGAAGGATGGTCACTGCAGGGGAAAATGAAATAATAAATGTAATCATTAATGTGAATGTTTTTTTTTTATTCACATAGTGATTGGAACATTGATTGCCAGTGAACAAATCTATTAAGTGACCAAACTGATCGAAAAACAGATCATTCTTTAAATATCGATTAGCAATCATGTTTGCTAATCCCACCTTAGGTACATGACTGGAAATCCAGATATTTAAGTTATCAAAGTAAAAACTTCAAATAAAGATCCCCCCCCCCCTTTTTAAAAAAAAACTTTGCACCAACATGACGCCATAAAAAAAATGTCTCTTAATGCAAACTCATTTGTGACAACTGGTAAAAAAAGCAAAATTTATAAAGTGATTTTAAAATATAATA
>CAXITT010000016.1:867572-974350 GCA_964033795.1 Lymnaea stagnalis | reverse complement strand
CCCCCCTGCCCCCCCCCCCCCCATCGCTACGCCTCTGGGTGATACCAAGGTTGTTTTTTTATGTTGTTTTTTTTTATTTTTTAGCAATCAAAGAATAACTATTTTTATAAAAATATTAAATGAACACCAGTCCACTGTTCTATTCTCTAACTGGGGAGTGAAGCATGGGCGCCCGCAGATAGGGGCAAGGTGGGGCACTTGCCCCCCCACCCCCTAGAAAGTTTTCTGCGGGCGCCCATGGAGTGAAGTATGGAAAGTTCGGGCAATGATGCCGTGGTTAAGCTCAATACCATTATTTATATTTTAATTTTCCATTTTTTTTTCTTTTAAATTTGACATTTGACCAAAGCATTTATCAAGTCATGATGAGAGAGGGGTGTGTGTTTAAGAAAGTCTGAAATATTTAAAGCAGGCGATGCTTTTTTTTGCAAGACTTAATGTGTGTAACTTTCTTTAAAGTCTTGTAGTTCCCTGAATTGTCCAGTAATGTTTAAAGCTATCGTAACAAATGAAACATTTAAGTCGAAGCTTCGATTTTCTTTGTCAAATGTTAAATTCAACCATTGATAAACAGCACACAAGCAGAGGAAAATAGAAAGGAACTAAATGATTCCTAAAATAGTTGACTTTTCAGTTAAATCTCAATTGAAACAATCTTAACAGATGAGTAGCGCGATATTTATATTTATTGTCAATACTGTCACGCATAAACGATGTTAAAACTACAACGACAAAAAGAAAACAAACAACAAATAAAAGTATTTAATAAACGTTTATAATGAATGCACATATTTTAAAAAAGAAGTTCTCTTATTAATCTGGCCATCTTATTCTAATACTGTTTCGTATTCCCCTCACTTCTAAGACCAACTTAACACTGGGGGGTGCCGTCTTTTATATATTCCAGTCGCCAAACTTACTACTCCGCCGCAGTTAACAGTTTTTAACAGACTACTTACTACCAGTGCTCGGTTATTGAGCACGATCGTCAAAACTAATTCAGTATCCCTCGTTCGGCCATACCGACAAAGGTAATTCTCAAATGGGTTGAAAGATTGTAATATATAGAGGCCATCACCATTTCATGGGCAGTGAATCCAACAACTCTCCTGTCATCGGCGTGTGTTGAAGCTGAGTTCATCATTCCCATTGTCACTCAGATGGTTTTTTTTTTTTTTTTTTTGGACTTACGATTTCCATTTACCAATTTTTTTTTTTACCAGTCCCCAATTCATCAACTCATGTCCCATAACATCAGCACGCTAATCATCTGCTCTGGACGTGGACTGAAGCGACACGAAATCAAAATTACGGGAGCATCTGGTGGCCAATCTAACCCGTTCATTTTAGCTTTGAAATCTTGCAGACGCCTGGCCTCTGGCAAGTATCGGTCGTGTTTGAAACGAACTTAAGTGTCTTAAGTGACAGTCGATGGCCTCCCTTTATATCACACTCCAAAAAAAAAAAAAAGCAAGTCCTTTATCTTTATTATCTTTTGTATTTTCTTTTCTTTGCTATTGATATTATATCGGAAAAGGAAAATAATGATTTATACAAATTAATTTTAAAGAATCACTAGGGGGTCGTTCACAAATTACACCATGCAAAAAAAAGGACCTTTTTAGACCCCCCCCTCCCCAAATCCCCTCTGTCACAAAGTGTAACAAATTCTTTACCCCTCCCCTCCCCCTTTAGTGTCACGTCACACCTAAAAAAATCAAAACATACATACAATTTTCAAAGCAAAACTAAGATTTGATTTTATTCTTTCACATTATCCCACAATGGATTAAGATGTAGTGTTATTAAAAAACTGTGACGTGAAAACAACCAAGTCCTCCCCGCGCCCCATGTAAAATGGCCACAACAGTTTTTGCGCCAAAGGTGTGCGCGACTGAGTTTCACGGTACTTATTATACCTGAGGCAATTTCGACCTCAAATTAATGTTTTTAAAATAAATTGAATGGAGAATTTTTCAAAATTAGAAAATTTTAATTTTTTTGTTTTTTTATAGTAAAAAATTGTGACGTCAACATTTTTGCCCCCCCTCCCCCGTCACAAAGTGTCGCAACATCTTGACTCCCCCTGGAGCGTGACGTAAGTTGCGAACGACCCCTTATTTATTGTTTACTTGATATAACATTTCGTTGTAATAACCCTAACCCTAAGCCTAAACCTAAGCCTAACCCTCAGCGTAACCCTAATCCTAAGCCTAACGCTAACCTTAGCCGCCCCCCCCCCCAATCCACCCTTGCCTGTCATCTTTTTTCTCTCTTTTTTTTTAAATAGTGGTATAGTGGTTTATCAGCCTCCTTGTGGCAGCCCCCCCCCCCGTTTGCAAGTTGCATTATAATGATAATTATTGTTGTTGTTGTTCCTGCTGCTGCTGTTGTTTTAGGTGTTGCTCTCGTTGTTAACGTAACCCTGTTGTTGATGATACTGCATATCTGGGTTTTTTTTTTACTGTTAGCATCACGGCTTTGGTTTGTTTTTTTTCCTTTCAAATTGTGGTTTCCGAGTAGAGGAGGCCCTGATAGTATAACTGTTGTGGTTGTGTTATCTTCGTTAGTTGTTCAACGGCACTATTTTGATACTAAGTCTGGCCCGTTTAACTCGCCGGACAGTGGGAAAAAAATAATTGTTAAAATGGTAAGAAATTTAAAAAATAAAAAAAAAGAAAATGTAAATTTGACGGAGGCGCGGGGAGTGAGGCGGTCCCCATGCCTCTTGCCCTGTTTTTTTGGTTGAGGAAGGCACTGGTCATGACGCAGTCACCACGGCAGCCTCTTCCCCCATGTTTCGATCTAGATATGCGCTGAGAGCGACGCTGAGAGCGAGCGGTCTGCATGGTGAACAAGAAGTCTATTGGGATATCCCATAAAGAGGGCGCTGGACCTGGGGGTGCGGGACCTGGGGGTGCGGGACCTGGGGGCGCTGGACCTGGGGGCGTGGGACCTGGGGGTGCCGGCACACAAAGTAGAACCGCGAGGGTTTCAAGGATGGTGGATCGACCTGTTCAACAGTTTTTTTTTTTTTTGTTTCTTTCTGGTTTTTCCTTTTTTTTCAGGGGGTCTTTCCCGTTTTGTTGTTTTTAAACTAACGACATGCTCCGGAGTTGATCTAATGACTGTGGCTGGAGGGCTCCGGAGTTGATCTAATGACTGTGGCTGGATGGCTCCGGAGTTGATCTAATGACTGTGGCTGGATGGCTCCGGAGTTGATCTAATGACTGTGGCTGGATGGCTCCGGTGTTGATCTAATGACTGTGGCTGGATGGCTCCGGAGTTTATCTAATGACTGTGGCTGGATGGCTCCGGAGTTGATCTAATGACTGTGGCTGACGGCTCCGGAGTTGATCTAATGACTGTTGCTGGAAGGCTCCGGAGTTTATCTAATGACTGTGGCTGGGTGGCTCCGGAGTGTACCAAATCGAAATCTGGCATGGGTTCATGGCTATCCTAACCATTTGAATTTGATTCTTAATTTTGCAGTTCTTTTCCGCCCCAAAATACAAAGTATAATATATTGGGGAACAGCACCATTTTTTTTCTGGTACGTTCTCACGCACGTCTTATACATAAGACCTCAAACAGAATAGTGTCATCACCCGCGTTCGCAGGATTGCAAGATTTTGCAAATTTTTGGGATTTCAATTTAAGTAACGAAGTCGGACAGAGATTTCTCTCATCAAATGTGACCGTCCTTTGGGTCATTGGGTGCAGCCAACTTGGTCCTCTTTAAAAGAACAATATCAAACACTCTTAAAATAACGAGCTTTCTGTGTTTTTTTTTTCTTTTAAAGGGCGTAAATTTAAAGAAAATAGTTTGCGTTAAAGAGATCTGCAGAGGATGTTTAGTCAACCGTTTGTTGCCCAGAATAAGAAGAAGGAAAAAAAAAGGGGGGGGGGGGGGGGGGGGGGAATACTTCACGCTGTATCGTCTCTTTTGAAAGGCTCATATCAGCGAAACACTTGGCCTATGAATAGAGAGAGAACAGCAAATGACTTTATGATGAGAGCGGTGACAAGATGAGGTCTTTTCAGACCGGAATAGAATGCTTTATGAAGAAGAAAAACAGGAAGTTAATGATTTTATTTTGTCTCTGCTAGCCGTTCTGAAATTCTGTATGCCATTCCTGTAGGCTCATGAGTAACTAGCCGATAATGTAGATCCACGGGTAACTAACCGATCATGCTGGTCCATACACACCTAGCCGATCATGTAGGCCCACGTGTAACTAACTGATCCTGTCCTGTAGGCCTACGTGTAGCTAAAACATCCGATCGGCCTACGTGTAATTAACCAATCCTGTAGGCCTATGTGTAACTAAAAGATCCTGTTGGCCTAAGTGTCACTAATCGATCATGCCTGTAGGCCTATGTGTAATTAAAAGATCATGTAGGCCTACGTGTAACTAACCGATCCTATCCTTTAGGCCTACGTGTGAATAAACGATCATGTCCTGTGTGCATACGTGTAACTAAACGATCATGGTCTGTGGGCCTACGTGTAACTAAAAGATCCTGTAGGTCTACGTGTAACTAACCGATCCCATACTGTAGGCGTACGTGTGACTCACCGATCCTGTCCTTTAGACCTACGCCCACTAACCGATCCTGTCCCTTAGACCTACGCCCACTAACCGATCCTGTCCCTTAGACCTACGCCCACTAACCGATCCTGTCCCTTAGACCTACGTCACTAATCGATCCTGTCCCTTAGACCTACGTCACTAACCGATCCTGTCCTTTAGACCTACGTCACTGACCGATCCTGCCCTCTAGACCTACTTATAACTAACCTATTGTTCTTAACGTTAAGGAACTCTTTTATATACACAGTAAGTTGTCTTTAAGTCGCGTCATTTCACCAGCCATGCCCGTGTGAACAATTATATAGTAACGCCATCAGGAGGGGGGAGACGAATGTTTAACCTTTTAACATGTCTCCCTTATAACCCCAGAAACATTAATATTAATGCTACAAACGATATTACATGAGTGCACTAAGCCACACAAGCTTCATTTTAAGTATTGACCAACCACTTTTGGTTACTTTTTATTTTAGCAAAGTTCTGGACGGCCAATCGTGAGTAGCTTGCTATGGACGTTGTGGTATTTATAGCCACTGGGTCAAGATTCTTCCTCTTTTTCCTGTTGTTTATTTTTAGGTGCCAATACCTGATAATTGAAAGTCGCAAAATTATAATGTTACGGGATGAAAGATTTTGAAATAATCATGGCCAGGCAGGTGAATCAAGAATAGACAATAGTAAATATAATCCTTCTAATTAAATGCTACGGGTATCTCAGATATGAACTTCCCGGTATCTGAGATCCGAACAGGTGTGTTAAGGTAGTGGAAGTGTGAATCTTTCCTTTATCTGACCTTTACGATCTTGGCGAATGATCTCCATTGATGGTGTGGAGCCCTCCCCTTACCTCCCCGACCCCCCTCCCCCCCCCCCCACTTCCAACGATACTTAGATAAAACTCTTCAAATCATTTACCTGAACCACTTGAACTAAACAACCAAGTTTAATTTCCTGTAAAATATGTTTAATTTTCTGTAAAATATGTTTAATTTTCGTAAAATATGTTTAATTTTCTGTAAAATATGTTTAATTTTCTGTAAAATATGTGTAATTTTCTGTAAAATATGTGTAGTTCATAAATTATATATATTTTTTTTTTAAATATCATTATCACTCGCATAGTCATCTTGATTCTAGAGGTAGACAAGAGTAGAGTGAGTAGAGGTTTATTTCAGAGGTAACATCGTTTATAGTTCCTGACATCCTCTTTCAATCTGACATTTGAGTTCGTCCAGCTGTTTTAAACAACACTAATTATTCACAAAAATACCAATAACGTCAGAAAACATCACACAGTAAAATTAAAACACATTACAAAAAAACAAAAAACAACAACAAGACATAGAATCTGCCACTCATGTCATGTTTGCAATGTTTGTACTGTTTCCAATGTTTGTAATCTTTTTTTTTTTGCAATGTTCGTAATGTTTGTAATGTTTGTAATGTTTGTAATGTTTGTAATGTTTGCAATGTTTGTAATGTTTGTAATGTTTGCAATGTGTGTAATGTTTGTAATTTTTGTAATGTTTGCAATGTTCGTAATGTTGCAATGTTCGCAATGTTTGCAATGTTTGCAATGTGTGTAATGTTTGTAATTTTTGTAAAGTTTGTAATGTTTGTAATGTTTGTAATGTTTGCAATGTTTGTAATTTTTGTAATGTTTGCAATGTTTGCAATGTTTGCAATGTTTGTAATGTTTGTAATGTTTGCAATGTTTGCAATATTCGTAATGTTTGTAATGTGTGCAATGTTTGTAATGTTTGTAATGTTTGTAATGTTTGTAATGTTTGCAATGTTTGCAATGTTTGAAATGTTTGAAATGTTTTTAAATAATATGAAGAGATTTAATAAATATGTCTGTCGAGTGTTCATAATCTACTGTGTATGTCAATGTCTTAAAATACATAAATAAACTATACATTTTCACACACATATTAGTAGTTGAAATAAAGGGTTTATTACGTGCATAGGCTCAGTGACGTACGAGTGGGGGGAGTGGGAGTCTTGCCTAAGGCTATTTCTTCAGAGGGCACATAACTCGTCGTTTTTCTGCAAGGTATCAGTATCTAAAGATATAAACATGTTTGAGGAGGCCGCCTAAAGAAACTCATCACAGCCCTCATCTTCTATATATAGCTTTGGTAATATAGTTTACGCAATGCGTCTTGACGAAACAAAAGTGGTGCAAATTGCAACTGAAAAGAACATGTTAATAGATCTCGAGTGTTTTATCCAGGATTTAGTGTATTGACTACCCTCACTCCAACAATAATTTATATGTACAACTATGGCTTAACCGGGGGCAATCTTTTAAACCAGGGTGAGAAAATACCCGGTGAGAATATAACCGGTGGGACAAAGTGTTACAAAAAGAAAAAGAGTTAACTTCCCATTTTCTCTACAGTGCAACGAAAACTCCTGCCCTATGTTGTGGTGAGAGGGCGTTGCCTTCGTCACCAGTTTGTGTCAAGAAATAACCCACTGATAGGAACAGGCAGTTGTCAGATCCCGGAATAGAGATGAGGATTTACACACACAAAAATATGGCTCATTTTATAACAAAGACTTAGGAAACAACAGTCGCAGAATAACGAAGATAGCAATAACTTCCCCAAAAAAAAAAAAAAAAAAAAAAAAAAAAAAAAAGGGGGAGGAAAAAAAAAGGAATGTAAAGAAAAAAAAAAAAAAAAAACACAAAAAAAAAAATAAAAAAAAAAAAAAAAAAAAAAATAAACAACAGTCGCAAAATAACGAAGAAAGCAAAAACTCCCCCAAAAAAAAAAAAAAAAAAAAACCCCAAACAGTGACATTAAAAAACAATTAATTCAAAGCAAAAAGACAAAGACAACCTCTTTACCAGAGTTCAACCATTACCCAAGACGCTTGCTGCGTGACAGCTTTTTTTTTCACTCAGTACTATGAATAAAGATGTGTGTTGAGTGAGGGGGAGAGGGGTGGGCCGTTTGTGAAAATTTAACAAGACACACCAGAAGGAATATATATCTTTATAAGAGACTAGACAGACAATTTTGTATTGTCTTAGACCAATCCCGGATAAGACGGGAATGCTGACGGACTCCGTGTGGTGACGACGAATGGCAAACAAAGGGTGTCATAAAATGACACATCGACATAATTATGGACATTCCTGATTTGTCTCCAGTTGATGTGGACAAGTGGGTATGACGTCAGGCCACGCCTCAACGTGGTCAGCGTATAGAAGAGGCCGCACCCACTCGCGGAAGGATCTACTCGCCTACTGTTGTCTGGCATCGATTCTCTGGCCACTAAGGTGCACCAGTGCCGGTAAGTGGACTATCGAAACCAGTCGTTTAGTTTGTTTGTTTGTTTTGTTTGTTGTTGTTTTGTTGTTTTTTTTTGTTTTTTGGTTAGGTTACACCATTTCAAAAAGTCACATCTGCATCAGTTCTCTTTGTTATTTTTTTTTGTTTTAAATTAAAATAATTGCGAAATATTTTAATAAATTATTTAGTATCAATATCTTATCCGGAGAAGAAGAAACGTTAAAATAAACGGATTTTTGGGGCAAAGAATGCAATTATTGCGTATTGATGAAAAAAAAAAATGAATGCGTCGTCATTGAATGGTGGGAATGTCGTATGATTACAAGATCACGCGTACTGTGCGTTGGTGGAATATTTTATTGGTGGCCATGCGATCTGGGTGTTAGCTGAACGGTTGCGTCTACCACAATATTTCTAGAAATGATGTCTCTTGAAGACACAATGACATGGAAGAGAAGGATCTATCGGTCGGTATTGGTGGCTTGACGTTCTCGTCATTTATCTTTGTGACCCCCATCAACCAAGCCCACATATATATAATTTAATATCTGGCGAAGAGGCGCATATTCTTTCCTCCCTCTCCTCAGTACCTTCATTTGCCTGTCTAATAGAAAATGAATTTATTTTTGTGTGCATTTGGTGCGTACGCGCGCACGACGGGGGAAGCAGCGAATGAGACCGCAGCACGGTGCGCAATAAAATCCGGGGCGGGGAAAAAATGTTTTCTTGTACTGATAGCATTAGGGCCGCCCATACGGTTGCTGGCACCCCTGGCAAGCTTCAGTTTTAAGTATAATCATTAAAAATGTATTGCTAGTAAAACAACTAAGGGCTAGCTAATGATCGTATTAGTACGGTATGAACAGTTAGCCTACCGATGAAATTTTTTTCTTGCCTTTAGTTCAGCAAATCTTCCTTGCGTTTACTATTTTTCTTCCATGGCGCCCACATGCAATGTCTTTTTCCTATTTTGGAAGATCTTTGATGGCGCTCTGAGCACATGGCACGCTGGGTTGCCGTAACCTTGCGCCGGCACAGGGCAGAAAAGGTGTGAATGTGATACCAAAGCAAACTGAAATCCCGTGGGACAAACAGAGCGCAAATAGACTCTAATGTTGTACACTATAATATGAGGTTAACATACACAAAAGTGACGATGATCCCGATTCGGCCTCCTAAAGTTACATCGAGCGTGACTAAGAATAAACGGGAGTCTTTTAAATAGCATGTTAACCACATCATAGAGATTGTTATGGTTGGTTTTAAAAGGTAATCATGGAAGTTATCCTAAGGATTGTTATGGTTGATTTTAAAACGTAGATTATGGAAGTTATTCCAAGGATTGTTACTGGTTGGTATAAGTGGACCATGAACCAGTGACGTATAAATGATCCGGTGAGGCATAAATCAACCAGTGACGTGTAATTGAACCAGTGGCGAATAAATGAACCAATGAGGCATACATCAACCAGTATAGATCTAAGTTCGTATATTTATCTTGAATCCCGAATAATATAATGGCCAGTAGTTGCAGCTATCGGTATTTTATTCTTAACAAACAAAGTTTATTCTTAACAAACAAAGTCTATGTTAAAATATTCGTTTTTTAAAATGTAGCCGACCTACTTTCTGTATTATTTTATGAACCAAGTGCATTTTTGAATACTGTCATGGGCAGCATCTGGATGTGCCGATGGGTCACGAGAAGCGTTCCATTACTTCGAGAAGGTAGCTGGGTGTGAAGGGATCTGGGGAGGCCACATCGTCAATGCCAACACCTTGTGCGCCCCCGGCTGGAGGGTGTGCACATCTTTCGACGTCGACATCCTGAGGAACATAACATGGCAGCAAGCCCAGGGGGTCAGGGGCTGCATGGCCATCAACGCTGCCCAAGATGGCGGCAGGTGCCGAGAATGCAGGGGGGACCTCGAGCACGTGAGTTGACAATTTTAAATTGTGTCGTTGGTATTTTTTGTTCAAGCTAGCCATTTTTTTAAAATTACAGCAAGACGTCGATTATCCAAAATGTCAGTTATCTGACCTTCAGTGGTCTTCTTATTTGAATGTCATAGGCAATAATAATGTCGTGGAACATTGGGCCGTGCACGCTGGCAAACTATTCCAAACTCTTTCGCAAAATCCAGGTAAAATCTATAAACTGCTTGTAGTGACCAGAATGGGACTGTGTGAACTGCGCCAACTTGTTATTATATCGCAGAATACACGACTGCAAAGGCAAATAGAACTTTTAATTTGAAGAAAAAAAACATAGATTTATGATTAACGTACATAAAACACTGTGCGATAAAGCACCATACGTGTATTACGATAAGTAAGAATAAAGTAGGTTCTATACACCACATTCTAGCTAATTCTCCGTAGGAGGGTTTGGTTTTTTTAAAAAAAATGGTTTATTCACAGCAACAACAAAAGATGTTAATTAGTTCGGATAATCGACGTTCCACTGTACTTCAAATTATTGAAAAACATTTCAGTAACATACAGCTTTTTGTGAGAAGACAACAAAAATTAACGCGTCTCTTAGACCAAGGTAGCACGGATTAGTAAATCGGCCTGTTCCGATTAATTATTAAATATTTATCTAGGAGTTTTAGGTAATTCCTTTTACTACAACATAATGTAATCATGATTTGTTGTAATTATCTGCCGAATAAGGGATGCAAACCATTCTTAGTGCAACACGTATCTTCTCTGTCCAGGATGATATGGCCGGGGTAGGTCAGAGCTGTCCCTACCAGGCTGTGGGCCAAAGGTCGTGTATCTCCGGAGGCCGCATTGACTCCAGCTGTTGCGTGGACTCGCACTTTTTTAACGCCTGTCATTTCAAACCAGGCTTGACCACAGGCGTTGTATGCTGCAGACTGCCAGGTAACTAAACACTTACATTGCAGGCTGTCAGGTAACTAAACACTAACATTTCAAACTGCCAGGTAACTAAACACTTATATTGCAGACTGCCAGGTCACTAAACACTTACATTCATGGGCGCCGGCAAAAAACTTTCTAGGGGGGGGGGAGGGGCAAAAAAATCGATTAACTTTCCAGGGGGGGGGGCAAAAACTTTTTAGTAATGTTTTAATATAGTTTTAGTTTACTGTAGCGTATTTGTATGGTGAACGAACGGACAGGACATCAGCTTAGTTACTTTCTCTTTATTTTCTCTTTACTTTAATACATTTTTTGTCTATTTTTGTCTAAAAAATTTCTATCCAATCAATCTAGGGGGGGCAAGTTCCCCCCCTTGCCCCTACCTGCGGGCGCCCATGCTTACATTGCAGACTGCCAGGTAACTAAACACTTACATCTTATCTTATACATTTTTCATGTTAAAGTTAAAGCACCTAATGACTGCCATCAACCATCTCGAATCCAGTATTTCTTTTAGATAATTTCCTCTACTGCCAGGTAACTAAACACTTACATCTTATCTTATACATTTTTCATGTTAAAGTTAAAGCACCTAATGACTGCCATCAACCATCTCGAATCCAGTATTTCTTTTAGATAATTTCCTCGGGGGGGGGGGGCATTTCAGAATTTTGCGGGGAGGTAGTGCCAGGGGTTTATTAAGGAAGCCTTAAGGGGTGGTCCGCCCCTTTGCCACATTTTTCTTTATATCGAGGGGGCGGTTATTTTGGACAACTGCAGAGTTTGTATCGTGGGAGTACGGAAAACTCTTCGCTCACAAATGGCAGCACTATACTGGCGACCAGCGCTAGCTATAATGTCCTATTTATCGGGAAGTAGCGCGAAAATCGAGGGCGCTGATGGCCCACAGTGTGAATTTGAGAAGGGGGTCTGGTTATCCCTTCCCCAGAATTTTTTTTTTTTATCATTTCAAAATCCAGATGAACAGTTTAGCGTAACCGTGAATTGAAATTTGAGCAGGGAGAGGGACTTTCAAGCGTCGGATGTGGAGAGGTGATAAACAGCTAGTAGCATGCAAATTAAGAATTAAGACCTTCAGTGCAGTGCCATACAGTCGCCTTGGTAATCGTTTGGCACAAGCTTCAGCACAACCAAGCACTTACATATTGGTCGTCGTGGGGAAATAAGGGAGTAGAAATTAAGCGTGTCAAAGACTCACGAGTTAAAAGTTGGGGTGGGGGGGGGCATGGTGTGGGGACGGGCCATTCCCAGAAAATTTTTGATAAATTCAAAATGCAAGAATGCATTTCAGCACGCACCTGAGATTTAGTTTTGCATTATTCTACACTTAATTGGAGAGCAAACAGGAGGTATGTTTCTTAAAAGTTTAGGTGTCACTTTACCTCAGACTACTCAGAGATATCATGTGAGCCCTGGCAGGAAGCCTTCGATATTAAGGGGCTCAGAGGTCTAAAGTGGCAACATTTTTTATTCTATACTTTAAGGTGGGCGGGGAGTGCGACAAAACCAAAAAGCTGGCAGGGGCTCGAAAAGTCACGTGACAAATGAAAATAATTGCTTAGCTTGTCATGCTGTGAACTTCAATTTTTTTTTTTTTAATATCAAATACTAAATAGTTATCTGTTGTTGTTTTTTTTTTTACATTTTTTTTTCAATCATTTTTTTTTTTTTTGTTAAACTTTTTTATAAAAAAAATAATAATTTAAAAAAAAAAAAAAAAAAATCAATCAAACACACAATTCGAGTAGCACCATGAAAACAATCAAACACATAATTCAACTAGCATCATGAAAACAATCAAACACACAATTCAACTAGCACCATGAAAACAATCAAACACACAATTCAACTCACTTAAATAATTACATTTGATAAATATTTGAAAAAGTTTTAGCAGAGTGTAAAAGAAAAGAAAATACTGTTTTGTAGAAGAAAAAAAAAAAGATACTTTTTAATGGGTTTTCAAAACTGGTCATTTTTATAAAGTGTGATATATAACAAAAGACATAGTTAATGTGTGATGTTATGTGATGGAAATCGTATACAAATAAAGTGTACATTTCTGAAAATTCAGTTAATTGAAATGTTTATTGATAGTTTCAACCTGCGATAACTTTCTTCGGATAAATTACAAATTACTCTTCAATTTACTTCAAGAATTTATTCCTAATCCATAGAATTTATTTTTAAAATGTCAATTTAAAATTTTTTTTTTAAATTCTAAATCTGGAACCGAAAAAATGGACTCGTCATAGAAATCCTACTTTACAAAAACATATTTTTTTTTAGATTTCTCCTAGATTCTCATCAAGAAAAATTAAATTTTAAAAATGCATGCAAATAAATAAGTGAGGCAGATTGTTTATTATTCTGATATTTGAAAGAGAAAAGCAGTTTGGAACTTAATCTATGTAGACTAAGTATTAAAATTATTATTTTTTTTATTCGTGGAACTGTGCCAGCAATATAGCAGGTTGAAATCGAAGTCGTTCGTATTTAAAAAAAAAAAAATAATTGATGAAACTTCCATTCTTTGTGTGCGCCGCTTAAATTCTTAAATTCTGCTTTAAACTTAATCAATTTCTTAAAGATTTAGTTTTATCTTATAGCTAAACGTTCACAGAATCAAATACGTTTAAAATAATGCTACCAGCTATATTTTTAAAGCATCATGCTATTGTACAATTTGTAATTAGCCTGCTGCCCCACTTTAAAAGCTATGCTTTTATAATGAAGTATAATTTGAAAAATGCTTGCCTTATTTTGAAACTTAGCAAAACTAGATTAAAACTACAAACCTTTGTACTGATATAAATGTAGTTTAGTTATTAATACCGTGTTATTAAAGTCTCTAGACTTGTGATTTTGCAACAACAAAAAATTATATGAAGTAACAAAATATGCGAACAACAAGAAGGAAGGCCCTATAATGAGGAGCGGCTAATCTTCAAAACAGTACGATGCCTATAATCGAATACTGTTCGCCTGTAACGAAATCGGCCTTATATATGCGGATCATCAAATATACTGAGCATAGCTTAGCAATTTTTATTGGTTCCACTAATAGACATTGTAATTGGTGAAAGGCATACATTAAAATTTAGTGTTTTTTTAAATATTTTTTGGCTTTATAGATTTTTCTCCAGGGTGGGGCACTCCCCTCCATCTCACCCTGGATATATGCCGGATATATTCCTGAAAAAAACAGTGCTGGTATGTGCTGGTGTGTGCTGGTATGTGCTGGTATGTGCTGGTATGTGCTGGTATGTGCTGGTATGTGCTGGTATGTGCTGGTATCTGCTGGTATGTGCTGGTATGTGCTGGTATGTGTTGGTATGTGCTGGTATGTGCAAGAGAAGAGGTCTGAGCAGGACCGACTAATAAATAAATTCAGTGTCTTTTTTTTTTTAACTAGGGGAAATTATCCATGGAATTAAACTAACCTTATCTCAGATTATCCCACATTTGCCCAACCCTTGTGGTCGAAACGTCACACTTTCAGATCCAATCACACACTTTTTATTTCCACCAAGCATCTGATAACGACAGGTGTGCAGAACTTACTCATAGTTACCCCTAAAATAAGATAGGTCCTACTCGGTTGTGTTCGCGGTCTCTCAGCTTTGTTGGTCCGTGGATTTGGTCAAATAAGTGAAATGTGTGGAATCTAACAATTTTTTTCGGCAAGGTTAGCAAGTTTTACCGGGACACTCTAACAATAGTCGTGACAGAGAGTAAATCACAGTGACAGTATGAAGAATTTTATGGCATTAAATATTTATTTACATGGTTCGCAAATCGTCTATAAGAATTCGATAGATTTGTGTTGACAGTCACAATTGGTTTTTTTAAGTGTTTTTTTTTTTTATTTTGTTTTTTAGTTTTTTTCCCCGCTTATAGACATGGGGAATGTTCAGAGCTGGCAATGTATTATTTATATTTAATTTAAACATTTATCTGAATTTATTTAAAGTTACTTAACGTGTTGTGACAGCATGATAATATTTATATATATTTATATATTTTTTTAGTAAAGAAACCAAACATCGTTGTGAAACCGCCACTGCAGTACCGTGTGCACACGGACTTAATAATTCTCTTAACCTGTCAGGCATCTGGTATGCCGCCACCCAGGGTGCAGTGGTACAAGGGCGGGCGACGACTCAACGAGGGCAACTCGCGAATCAACACCTTGTCGTCCGGTAATACTTGTTCGTTGTGCCTGTAATGTCACCACCGTAAAAATCATAAATGTCTTAAAAGCAGAGTTTTCCCTGGAAGATGCCTCACCAAAAGACCCCACCCAGACGCCTCACCTTGACTCGTCACCCAAACGCCTCACCTTGACTCATCACCCAGGCACCTCACCTTGACTCGTCACCCAGACGCCTTACCTTGACTCATCACCCAGGCGCCTCACCTTGACTCGTCACCAAGACGCCTCACATTGACTCATCACCAAGACGCCTCACCGTGACTCATCACCCAGACGCCTCACCTTGAATCATCACCCAGACGCCTCACCTTGACTCATCACCAAGACGCCTCACTTTGTCTCATCACCCAGAAGCCTCACCTTGACTCGTCCCCAGACGCCTCACCTTGACTCATCACACAGGCGCCTCACCTTGACTCGTCACCCAGGCGCCTCACCTTGACTCGTCACCCAGACGCCTCAAAACTGATTCCTCACCCCATATTTCTAGCTGGAAATGAGGCTTCAAATTTTATATTATTATATAATTAGGGACCCCATCACAGATTGGATGGGTAATGTCACTTTTAGTCCAAACGTATTGTTTTGTCCTAATCATTAAAAATGTTAAGGCAGTTTTTATACCAATAGTTAAATACGTCTATTAGTTGAATTATCATTGCAAACTTATTCGTTTTAAGATGAAAGGAAGCAGTAAACAAAAAATTTACTTTTTTAAAAAAAATGTAAAGAAAGAAAGAAATACTTTCAAAACTAAGCTTATGAATGTGTTTTAAAAAGTGGCTAAAAAGCTTTAAAGATATTTTTAAAATGTTCCCATAAATCGGCTTTCAGGTGAACTGTTGATCTCCTTGGCCAGGAAGTCAGACACTGGACTGTACACGTGTAAGGCCGTCAACGAGCAGGGAACTGACACGGCCAGCTCCTACGTGCAAGTCAAAGGTGAGTGTGACATGCTTTACCTGGACTTTCGAAGGGCAAAAACAAACACACACACACACACTCACTCGCACACATAGAGAGCCGCTTTGTCAAAGTGATGTTTAACCGATTGTTGCATGAATCAATCGTGATTATTCCAAACAAAAGTAAATCAAATACACAGCACGCTTTTCAAAAGGGGAATCAAAGTCAACATTCTGGTGCTAGCTGATAATCTAGACAGCATGAACTGTTCCTGTGGCCGTCTTTGATCGGACTACACTCGCCAACACGCTAGGGAAGCGTGGATCACATCAAAAAACTTTTTTTTTTTTTTAAAATGGTTCACGATATTCGAATCTTACAAGCCATTGATCAATAGAGAAATGTATTTGTGCAAAGACCGCGTTGCTATAACTTATCCCAGAATCAAACAATAATTCGTTTGAAAAATAAAGGCGCTCTAAATGGAAATATCGTTCAGAAATACGGGTCCACCTATGGCGCGTTTTTTTCTTCTCATTTCCAATTGTTAACCTCTTTGAATTTTGTTGACAGAAATATAACGTCAGTGGCGCTGTCAGGTTTCGACTCTGTTCCTCATTTCTCTAACAAGGTCGTTTCTAAACACTTTGAATAAGTTTAAGTACCGTCGTAACCCAGGTCACGGAAACAACTGTGCATGACGCAGTCCTCTCGAGCTCTTGTGCCTCATGAGAAAACATATGTATACGGTCATGTTGTTACAGCTGGGATGGATGCACAACATAAAAAGATTGATGCATACAGAAAATGGATAATTAATTAAACTGAACATTTAATGAAGCTGGAATTTTATAGTTTGTTGGAATGAAAAAAAAAAAAAAACAACTGATAACGAAATTCGTTCCAGCTAAATTTGTTCCAAATAAAATAACTGCGGAAAAAAAATCAAAAACAATAAATTTTCTTTAAAAGTGTACAGTTCCACCAATTACTCATTTCCTTATTAAAAAAATCAATCAATCAATCAATCACCATTTAATGACTTTCATTTCAAACAAAATTCCGTCTCGAAAAATTTTCCAACGAAAAAATTTCTTTCGTAAAAAATGTCCGGATGTGGAAGAAACTAGATTGAATGTATTTCGTGCAACATTTCGTTTTGTTACATATTCCTCCAATTACCATGATAAAAAAGTTACACAAGGTGAGGTAATGTCAATGACTAGATTTTTTGCTCTTACTTGACACATTTTAAACATTTCTTTGTTGTTGTTTTTTTTATTTTTGTTATGAAAAAAAAACCGCCCAGAAAGAGTGTTTGCAAAATAACTTCTTTTAAGTCATAAAATTGTGTCAGATGTTTAAGGAAGTATCCATCAAAAAAAGTTGAGTTGAACGCACTTGACGGGAAATGAAGACATGGTGGGCCATTGGCCACAAAGGAAACGCCAAAATAAAAAAAAGTGGCCAAAAAGTTCTCCGGAAAATTCTGAGACCCAAGAAACATTTTATTTAACTACAGACATTGGCTAAAATCGATGCAACATGTATCTGAAACAAATTGAATAATAGCAAAACGTGGTCTATAATTTAATGTTCAGCATTTAGAGGCTTCCCTCCAAAAAAGCCCACACCATGCTGAAATATTTTTAATCGCCAGTAAATGGAGCTGATTATTGTTTTCAAGATATGCATGCATTTACTCAGGGAATTTGAAAATACGATGGTGATTTTAAACTTGGTTGTCAGTGCGATGGTGACATAGTCCGTCAAGCAACAGGTTGTGTTGCAAATCAGCAAGATTGTGACATAGTCCGTCAAGCAACATGTTGTGTTGCAAATCAGCAAGATGGTGACATAGTCCGTCAAGCAACATGTTGTGTTGCAAATCAGCAAGATGGTGGCATAGTCCGTCAAGCAACATGTTGTGTTGCAAATCAGCAAGATGGTGACATAGTCCGTCAAGCAACATGTTGTGTTGCAAATCAGCAAGATGGTGGCATAGTCCGTCAAGCAACATGTTGTGTTGCAAATCAGCAAGATGGTGGCATAGTCCGTCAAGCAGCATGTTGTGTTGCAAATCAGCAAGATGGTGGCATAGTTGTTGTGTTGCAAATCAGCAAGATGGTGATAGTTTTGGTGAACTGAACGAAGACAAAAGGTATTCTTTCAACGGATTTCTGAAAACTTCAACAACAACAAAAAACTACAAGATTTTTCATTTTATGGAACTCGTCCAGAAATATGAAAGGCGGCTAGAAACATGGGTCATCAAGAAAATTTCGGGAAACTATTCTACCAGAAACGTTTATACACGTTGTTCATGGAAGTAGGTTCAGGTTTACCCTTGAATATCTCAGGTGTTCAGAAGTACAATTTACAAAGATGTGCATCCGACTAAGTGATTACTTTGTCTGGTGTTCATTGAAAACCATGGATCAAAACAAGGGATAATAATAATAATGTGGGCCTCAAGATTTGCCAGTTTTATGACGCAACACTTTCTACTTAATAAAAATTTACTTTCCTATTTAACTTAAGTCTCATTCTTTACATTCTCTTACTTGGATTAAAATAAAATTGACATAGAATAACTTAAGCAAACAGCACTGGTTTTTAAAAAAATCCTGTTAAGTACACTTACTGGGAAAAATCATGAAATATTTATAGTTAGCTCAACTAGTTTATTTTACAGTTTCGAACTGTTGCAGAATGTAACTGCATTGTGTTATTTTCCGCAAGATTTATTGACCGAAAACCTAACAAGCTAATCAATATTCCTCTAACAAAACAACTATTCGAAAGCTTCAATAATTGATTTTTTTGTTAAATATTCTTTTAATCAGCGGAAACAAATTTGATGTAGGGGACAAAAATAAATTATCACCTTTGAATGCAGGGGCCACAAGACCGAAAACCTGCAGGGGCGTCTAAAAGTCACGCGACTGCTTGGTTGTGAGACATAAATAATGGCCATTTTCTTCAGGAATGTTAAAAGAAACCTCTACACATAACACCTTTGAAAAATATTAAGCTGGTTATGCAAGTTTGGATTTTAACTGTAATTTCTTTTAATAATAATTTCTTCCTCCTTTGAAAAAAAAATCCACGATATGTTGTGAAATTTCAAATGCAGTTTTAATGTATTGGAATTAAGATGAATTGAAACTTAGGTATTCTATTAATGTATCCTCGAAACCAGAATACACTTCAGGCTGTGCAGACGGCTCAACTGACGGCCTTGAACTTCACAATGACATCCAGGCCTGCTCGGGCGTGTGGAAGGGTCACGTTAAATTCGGCAAGTCCCTGTGCTCCAAGAGCTGGAGAGTCTGCAACCCTCGGGACCGGAAACGGTTACAAAAACTCAATAACCACGACGTGTTTGATCTGCCTGGGTGCTACGCTTACAACGCAGCAAGTCAAAACAGCAGGTGTAAAAGGTAAAGTCGGAGGTTGATTTTCGATTTAAGTCGCGTTTCCCCCCCCCCCCCCAACCTAAAAAAAGGGGGACAACCCCCCCAATCATAAGAATGGGAGTCAACGTCCCCGTTGTAAAATATTACCCGTCAGGCCGGTCTCGCTTATCAGTTAATACATATACTGGCGAACGCTGCGTCTTTTTATGACTCCATGTTTATAGATGTGCCAACGTACGACACTATATGTGTGTCAATATATGTGCGTCGATGTATGTGCCCGTGTGTATATTCCTATGTGTGCGACTGATTGATATTTGAAGATGCGTCGGTCATATTGTGTCTTATTAAAAGTCTGCTTATGTGTGCATATAATGTGCATACGTTTCTTCTAATCTTGAGGTCTCAACAGAAATGTACAACAGTGAAACCTCATTTAACGAACCAAGCTCGTTTCGAAACTCTGTTCTTAAACCTAAAAAGTTCGCTAATTGAAATATTTCTTCCCCATTATAATCAGTGTGAATGCAATTAATCTATTCGCCCTTTGTGGATAATTTACAGATTAGATACTTGGTATTCATACTAAAAATTACAAAATAAAAAAAGTTGCAAAAATATCTTTAGTTAAATATATTTTGTTTCGAAGACGAGTTTAAGTGCCCCAAAAAGTGGGAAGAAATTTTCTTACAATTTCTTAAAATTTACGCAACGAAAGTCTATGCAGAATTTTTTTTAACTATAAGGGGAAAAATGTAAGGTTCTTCTACATTTATCTGGCATTCTTTGGCTTCATAGAGTGTTTTATTCCCCTTCTGCCCAAACTCCCCTTGGAAAGAAAGTCTTATCTAAAAATTGTTTTAAAATTATTTATTTTTTATTTGTAGTAGAGCATCTAATTTATTAAATTTTACTTTGCCAAAAACAATATTTCGGAATCTCAATGAAATAAAAATGTTTGATACTCGTCTGTGCCAATTACTTTTGAATTCTATAAAAATAAATTCCTCTTTTTTTTTTTTTCAGCTGTATGACCGGTAAAATGTCAGGCATCGGGAAGGACTGTGGTTGGGCGGACCACGCCCACAAGTCCTGTTTACCCCATGGAAGTGTGGGGGTCTTCTCGCCTAACATGACGTCATCGTGTGAGCACACCCCCGGGCTCACTACTGGTGTATTATGTTGTAGAAGACCCAAACGGGAGAGAGGTATAGAACTGATTACTTCAACTACAAATTAATAACCGCCCCCCCCCCACACACACACCCCAAAAAAAATAATAATGATAATAAAAAAAGTAATAAAAAAAAATAAAAAAAAATAAAAAATAGTAAATAAAAAAAAAAAAAAAGAAAAAAAATACCCCCGGGCTCACTACTGGTGTATTATGTTGTAGAAGACCCAAACGGGAGAGAGGTATAGAACTGATTACTTCAACTACAAATTAATAACCGCCCCCCCCCCACACACACACACCAAAAAAATTAATAATGATAATAATAAAAGTAATAATAATAAATAAAATATAATAAAAATTAGTAAATAAATAATAATAAAAGGATATAAAAGTTTGAAAGTTTAATATTTATAAAATGACCAGTGATCAGGCAATAAAGGCAAACTTGTGATCCCAATGTACTCAAAAGAGATGTTAGCAAATAAGTAAATATATAATTTTTTATATTTAAATACGAAACATGTCGTTTAAATGCAAATGAATACATGCTATTATAATATATAATTGATGAATGTGTATATTGTGAATTATTTTTGTTTAAAATGTACACAAAAAACTCTTAGCATTGAGTTTGAGAAACATTCAAGAATTATATCAATATCAATAGAAACAGTTTCATCACAACATTGGATTTACAACAAATTAAAAACCTTTTTCCATCACTGATTTCATTGGTACAGCAACATATTTTTTTTTTACGGCGAAATATTGATCTTCTTTGATAATAAAATTCGATTGATGTTTTTAGATTTACCTTTTTTTTTCTTTTTTTGTGCAATCTTGAACCAATTATTTGAATGACCTGGTTCTCAATATTAACACTTTGAACTTACCTGCAGATAAGAAAGTTACTTGCACTCCACGGTGTGAAAATGGCGGTGAGTGTGTCGTCCACAACAAGTGCGTGTGTCAGCCAGGCTACAAGGGCGTCAGGTGTCAAATACGTAAGTTTGTGGGCCGGGGGCGCGGGGGGGGGGCACGGTTTAATTTTTACAGAAGTGCTTATAATGAAATATTTCTCACAAGGAAAATAAAAGAACATTATTACTTTATGAGGGTCTCATCTACTGTAAATAAATATTGTGAAATTTAGACATTATACCAATATCATTTTTTTTTTTTTTGAGGCTATGTGGTGGTAGAGCCAGATAGACAAAAGACAATAATTCTAAAACGTTAGGGTTCAAAAACTCACCAATGAAATACGAACCAATCAAGCACCCCACCCCATTAAAAAAAAAATCCCCACCCATGGGAAATAAACTGGTTCGCTTTGGATCCTGACCAAATTAAGAATTACACGTCAAAGTCGGACGTTAGGGGAGGACATGGTGCAAAATTATAGAAATAGCCATATACATACCTGCTGTGTTTTGTGATAAAACTTGTGTAAAATATCTCCACTTGAACAAGAAAATATGTCCCATTTGAAAAGTATTGTCGACTCATCTCTCTGTCTGGTTACAGCCGTGTGTGAATCATCGTGCAGTGGTAAAGGTGTGTGCATAAAACCCAACGTGTGTCAGTGTGAGCCCGGCTACACGGGCACGACGTGTAGAACGAAGGAAGTGACGTGCAAGACGCCATGTCTTAACGGCGGACGCTGTCACTTGGGGAAATGTAAATGTCCAGAAAGTTTTGCTGGGAAAGCCTGCCAGTTTGGTAAGTAAACTGAAGCATTGTACAGGGAAGAATTGTGATTTTTGTTTTATGCCAAATCATTGTAGGGCCCTTAGCTTTGAATTTGAAGCTATTAAAAGGATGAAATAAAGCAAAGGGTTTTTTTTATTCTAAATAAGAGGTCGGCAAGCGTCGGCCCGTCGGCCATTTTCCGGTCTTCCATTTCTTTTCATATCATGAGGTGCATGCGTATAAATGAATATTACTTTGTTCAATTTTCCTTTTCAATTTTCTATAGAAAAAAGGTACACGCTATCGTAAATCTTACGTTTCGCTACTACTGCTACTTAACATTCGCAATCTTTTTGATAGTCTGCTGAGACGCCATGCCTAGTTATAATTTAGGAGCTTATCTACTTATATTTCACTGGATCCAAACACAATTTACCAACCCCCCCCCCCACCTCTTCTTTTCCTAAACTTCAATGAGGCGCTATCGGGACATTGGCGCCCACAGTGGTTAACATATTTTCAATTACTACTGCTACTTAACCTTCGCAATCTTTTTGATAGTCTGCTGAGACTCCATGCCTAGTTATAATTTAGGAGCTTATCTACTTATATTTCACTGGATCCAAACACAATTTTCCAACCCCCCCCCCCCACCTCTTCTTTTCCTAAACTTCAATGAGGCGCTATCGGGACATTGGCGCCCACAGTGGTTAACATATTTTCAATGTAGCCCTTTGCACATGACGTTGCTGACCACTGTTTTCAAATGAAACGTATTAATCAATGTGACAATCAATATGCTGGATCATGGACCGTGAATTTTGTGACGAGGTGGTATGCTAATAATTGTGTTTTCCTTTTTTTTTAATGAACCAACGAGACCGTGTTTTAATGTTTAATCATATTTTAACAAATTGTGTCATTCCCAAAGGGATTGACTAATTTCTAAACATTGATATCCCGTTTCAGCCATCAACCATTTCTTGACCATTTTAAACAGAACAGAAAGATGAGAGAACAATCTCGCCATGAAGACACCGACTGACTCAACAGGGGTTAAATGTCTCAGGTTGTTGGAATGTAAGAGATTTAATAATATGGTAGAATATCATTCAGATATTTCTAACTTTTTCAAGTGAAACCAATGGAACACACTTTATTTTACGGACCCATAAAATCTTTAATTGTTGTGTGTGTCGTCGCCTGGGCGGAGTCCCAGGTTGAAAAACACTGTTCTGAAGAGATGTGATGGATAAACTGTTTGTGTTGATTGAGGCTTACCTCCTTGCTGACATCTTTTTACAGACTTTTTTTTTTTCACTAAGGTTATTCGAATTGGATTCGTCATTGACTAGACACATAATTTATTCAGAATTGAAAATTTCATTTCGAATCCGTAGATCAGCGATCTTTTAAAAAAAAATTAAATGTGTACTTTGGTACACATTTAGTGTTAAATTAGCTTAAATACTTTTGTACACATCTCTTGTTTAAAAATTATTTTTAATATTTTTTTTTAACCTTGCTATAGAATAGAGTATAATTTTGGAGATGTAACATATATTATCTGACAGCAGACATAGCAAACAAGTGAGTTGTTTAGAGAACGAAAGAGGGAAAGAGATGCTTGGAAAACGTTGTGAAAGGCATTGTGTCCAACTGCTGTTTTAGCTACTGAACTTGTTTCGTCTTCTTTCCAAGACATAGCGTGTAGATTTTTGTACGAAAACTTATCCATGTACAAATAATTGTTCAATAAATAAATTATTTATTACAAGTCTCGTGAATCAAAACTTTATTGTCCTTGCATTTAAAAACAATTAGTTCTATACAACGAAGTTATATATAAATATATATATATATATACATATAGCCAACAGTTTGTCGAAAAATAACATCTATAGACCTGCACACAAAAAACGTACACAGGTTAAAAATGAGGTTGGTATTATTTGGACTATTTGGAATATGTATCCTTTATAATTGCAACTTGTTGAATGACTAAACAATGTTCACATTGACAAAGGTCTGTCAAACTCTAAAAATGAAACATACTTTTAACTTTTATTCAACACTAAGTGCTTCATGGTGACAAATGTTACATTCTAAGAAAAACACACACATCAACTTTCATATTTTATTGTGTTACAAAATCGGCCGGGCCAAAAGCAAAATATCCTGCGACCCTGTGCAAAGACTGGATGGTGGCGACTTTGCCCCAAAAATGTTTAAAAATGCACAGTTATGGCATGGAAAAATGACGATCTGGAGTTGGCGCCCCGAGGCCGGTAGCACCTTTTCCTACAGTTCTGGTCCTATCATATCATAAAAATTTCTCCAGCTGATTCCGAGCATCACGGGTCACGAGAATTACGAACGACCATCAGGAGATTAGCGTCATGCAAGAAAATATTGCATTAAATAATAATAATAATAATAATAAAGTTTATTTGAAAAAACACTTTCTTACCTTTATTTTAGCATTGAGGGGCATTGAGGTGAAACATCAGATAATTTAAGGCAACGATAAAGACAATAAAGTAAGTTTTACACTTATGCTTAAACCCTCATTAAACTGATCAAGGATTTACGGGTAATAATCTTCTATTTACCGATCTTCTTCACTGTTCAGACGCATGCACATAAAAAAAGGCATTTAGAGATTTCTGTGCTAAAAATAGTTGTTAAGTTAGAAGTGAGTATTATGAGCATTATCGTGGAGTTAATTAAAATTCTGCATGGGCTGTTGAGGTTAACATTGGCAGTGTTATTACTAGAGGTTTGACATGCATCATTTATGCCAGACTCAACAAATGGACACGATTTTGCTCGTATCCGGAAATTTGATCGAAAGAAATTTCGTCGACTGTAAATTGATCGACGGTAATTTGATCGAACGGAAATTTGGTCGAAACTTTTTTTCTGTTTTTACGTTAAAATTTCGCTTCAAATTTCTTTTTGAACACATTATTTTGTTTTACCATATAGTATAGTGCGTTCAAATAGAAATTTGACGAAAATTTTAACGTGTGAACCGAAAAAAAGATTCGACCAAATTTCCGTTCGATCAAATTTCCGTCGATCGATTTACCGTCGACGAAATTTCTTTCGATCAAATTTCCGGTAACCGATTTTGCTTGGCTGGTGGAGAGATACAACAAGATTGTGATTTTACTATAATCGTTCGTAAAATATTGAATGAAAGAGTTAAAATATTTTTTTAAAAATAAAAATGCTCATCATCATATTAATTAATAGCAAACGTATACAAGTCACAAGTCATATATTTTCAAACAATTTTCATAAACTGACGTCTCGATTATTTAGTGGGCCAGAGAAGCGTCCCAGTAGGAGGTGATCGAGCGACGCAATTATAGATCAAATGGGAATAAGCAGCTCCCCTGGCTGTAGGAATTCTGGTTGGTACTAGTACCCATCGAATGTGATTAAAAAAAAACTAAGCAATATTTACAATTTTTTATTTTAACGTTCTTTAACATACGATTGATTTTTTTTTTAAAATTAAAAAAAAAAATATAAGCCAAAAAAAAAAAAGTTAAAAAAACAAACAAAAAAAAAAAAAAAAAAAAAAAAAAATAAAAAAAAAAAAAAAAAAAAAAAAAACAAAAAAAAAAAAACAAAAAAAATGATAAACAACTTTGTTAATTTCATTTATAAATTTGTATTACTTCTAACAATCCAGAGATGACAGCAATCAAGAGCAAAACATCTGGAATNTATTGCATTTTACATATATTTTTTTTTCAAATAACTCTTTTCAAATGGTTCCCTCCACTCTGGGAACTTAAAAAAACATGTATTCGTAATTTTAACTGATGCAACCTCTAAGAAAAGTATATCTTTTGAAAAGGATAGAACATAGAAAATAAAGGTAAGTTTTTTTTTCAAAAGTTTCTCTTTCTGTCATGGGGGTGATTGGCAGAAAAAGGTTGGAGATGTAGATTTGAAATTAATTCCTGGTAATTTTGGTCTTCATAACCCTCTCAACAAATTCCAGTGATAAGTTCTCTTCTTCCTCACTCATAGACTTAAGTCTAACTCCATTATCTTTCAGTTCCTGCATAAGTCTCGTCAGATATGTTGGATCTGGATAGCCATGTCTGAGGAAACGTTGGCAGAAATGATTTTAAACATTATTATTTATTTTTTTTACTCATTTTACGAATTCTTCAGTAATTGAAAATAAACATTTGGAAACGGGCTCCTCCCAATGTTTCGCAATCGCTCTGTAAAAATGATGTCATCAAATTGAACGCTGGATATGGGGCTATAGATAGATCTGTCTAACCCTTTATTCTATGAATGAGTGGAAGTAGCATTATGTTTCTCTTTGATGCTTTAAAAATTCATATTGTTTTGTTTTTTTAAAACTATTTACTTTGACAAACAATCATATCCTGTTGTATAAAAGTGTCGTTGCTTACTGAGTAATTAAGAGCCTAGTTATATTTCAAAGGTAATTCTGCCTCAATTGGCTCAACACCTTGCGCTCGTTTTCAGTGGGGCCATTTTATTAGATGTGTTTTAAGTTTTGTAAAATTATTAAGTATCTTTGTGTAAACTGATATTGATAGGAAAGTAGACCAATCTCAATGTGCATTTTAGATACACAGCTTAACGGATACAACTATAATAACTCGATAATCTATAATCAGTATTGTCCATTTGATTGAAAAATGGATTATCACCACTAGGCACCCAGTGGTAATTTTAAAAATATTTCACAATTTAAAAAAAAAAAAAAAAAAAAAATGATGATGAATGCTAATTTGGCCTTCCTTAAAACTATTACAAGTCAGAGATAATTTTTTGTAAATAATTTTTTTAGAATAATTCATGATATTTTATGAAACATTAGTTATGGCCCTCCATAAGTTGAACTAGTTAACTGACTCATTAACCCCTGAAGTTGGTCGTTAAAAATTGGTTTTATGAATCTGTTCATCAAAATCCGAACAAGCCACTCTTGTGTTTGAATACGTCCCTCTTTCATTAAAACCAATAATACGTACGGGGAATTTGTAAGGCTTGTTTTGTGTTGAATGTTCCATGTGATCCCTGCAGGGTTCGAGGCATCCATTTTAAAGATCAAACGCCTCAGAAATGCAATCCTCAAAAGACGCAAGGCGTCAAATCCTTCGTCAGTGGCTGGCAGGTAAGCGGTCCTTTCACTCGACGGAAAAGACTTTCCTGGTGATGAAGGCTGAGCCAATAGATTAGTAATAAATACTGAATAACTAGAAAACAGGTTGGCCCCACACACAAAAAAAAAGTGAGAACATCTCGTAGCAAAATGTTTAAAAAAAATTTCATTGAATGAATAAAAATCTTTCGTCATTGACAGTGGACCGCGAACGCTTTAAACGCAGCGTTTTCAGTCGACCGGACGTCCCCCACAGGCCTGGGGGGGGGGGGGGGGGGGTGGCGACTTAAGGCATGGGCCAAGTGGGCACTGGCCTAGGAGAATCACTCTTATAGAGGCATCATGCTTTACATGTTTTTTATGAACTTTGAAAGATTTTGACAAGTTAATTTGATTTAAAATTCCCAATTTTAAGCCACGGCATGTATCAGCACATTCCAAAATTAATATGATAAATGCTAATCGAAGTTCGACAATTTTAAAAGTTTTAAAAAAGAATAGTTCTCATCAACAAGTTTTATTTTTCCCAGATATGAATAAAAATAATTAGGTAAGAATGTATGTTTACAATCATGTTAACCCTAGCTATGCCACTGCTCAGTAGCGAAATAAGTGGAGAAGGTTTATTCTAGCACTAGTTCAAGTACAACTGAGGCTAATTAGCATTATATAAAGGAATTTCTAGACTACCAATGAATAATTATTTTTTATAATTAATTTATTATTAAAATAACCTACAATTAACTTTAAATTTTCCAAACTAAAAAATATATTGTTCTCTATGTCTAAAAAACATATTTAAATGATAAGTAGAACCAAATAGTCACTGTAGGTCTTAGCTGAAGGCAAAAATATATAGGTATTTAGGTAACGGTATAAAAAAATGTTTTTTGTCGCTGTTAACATCTCAAATTGATGTTCATGTTACATTACGTAGCGCAAAAACAGAGAGCTATCGGTATTCATTACACCATAACTATGGTATTCATTACACCATAACTATGGTTTTCATTACACCATAACTATGGTATTCATTACACCATAACTATGGTATTTATTACACCATAACTATGGTATTCATTACACCATAACTATGGTATTCATTACACCATAACTATGGTATTTATTACACCATAACTATGGTATTCATTACACCATAACTATGGTATTCATTACACCATAACTATGGTTTTCATTACACCATAACTATGGTATTCATTACACCATAACTATGGTATTCATTACACCATAACTATGGTATTCATTACACCATAACTATGGTATTCATTACACCATAACTATCCTTTTCCAATGTTAGTTCTTATAGCGGTGCACTTGTGAGTTTGAAAGGGCTGGCAAATACTTTATAAAAATAATTATGTTTATTTTTTTTAAATTATCTTTTGAACAGATTGCCGCTATTGCAATAAAACTATTTATAATATATTTATATGCTTCTAGGTGTATAACCCTTTAAGCGAAATTGAAACGTAGTTATAGGAGTGGAGCACAGAAGAGAAAAAGAGCTGCAGGGGTGACAAGGACAGCGTGTAAACTTGCAAAATTAACATCTTGGTTAAATCCAAGCGCAATAGATGTTACTAGTGCTGCTCCTCAAAATACGGTAGCGTCATCTACATCCACTATTGTATCCAGCAACCCAGTTCCAGAAATACCATTACCTATTTCACCTACTGGGGGGCATTGTAAAAGATGAACACACAAAGCTGTGACAGAAAACGCAGTCTTTCATTTATCATCATAAAATAAATCCTGGTCTAAGGGTATTTTTTGTTGTTTGTTCTAGCATACTCAAATGGCAGGCACTGTGTGACCTGGTTGCTGTTGATTATTCGTGTCTGCAGTGCTGTATTCTATACGTATTGATAGTTAAGAAAAAACTTCCCTTGTTCTGCTTTTTAAAAGTTCTTTTGTTCTATTGTCTGGTGTTGACAGTTATTTAAATCTATTGTCTAGTGTTGACCGCTTTTTTTTTCTACTGTCTAGTGATAAAGTTCACTTGAAGTTCATTCAAAAACCTTTAGATTAATAACCTCCCCAGCTACAGGAATGAGATGTTAGACTGTGCTGTGGCGGGTAAAATTTGTGCTATTTTTTAACCACATAAAAGGTGTGTGCTCTACATAACTCTACACTATTGATTATAACAGTCATGAGGTAGGCAGAGGCTACGCTGAGAAAAAAAGTCGATATGTTTTCCAAGACTAAATTCGTGAATCTATAATAAAGTCTTAAATAACGGAATAGAAGAACAAAGTCGACCACACTTACAGTTCGACCTCCTCCAATTATATAGGTGATCTCGATTGTGCCTTTTCCTGTGTAGCCGCTCACATCCATTCTGCTGACAAAACAGCTCATGCCAACATCTGGTAAGTCGCCTCTTTCAACATTTGGTAGGTTTCCTGTTTTAACATCTGACAGATTGCCTCTTGGAAAAATTGGTAGGTTACCTCCTTGAACAGCTGATAGACTGCCCCTTTCAACATCTGGTAGCCTGCCCCTTTTAACATTTGGTAGGTTGTCTTCTTCAACATCTGATAGGTCGTCTTCTTCAACATCTGATAGGGTATCTTCTTCAACATTTGCTTGAGCTTTTTTTTTTTTTTTACATAGAGCAGAGTAACAAAACTATTAATAAGCATAAAGCATCAATGTGTGCCATAAAAGTATATTTAAATCTTTCCTTGATCCAAATAAATGGAAATGTTTTTTTATTGCATTATACATTTTCAGCACAAAAATAAAACAATTTGAACACAAGACATTTATCATAAATTATTTCAAACAGTCATTCAGTGAGTTCTCTTAGCAAAATCGGGGACTTATTAGTTCTCATTCAGATGTGTGACTTCAGAGGAAGCACGCCGGTAAATTCGTACAGATTGGGGAACAAAAGAATTTTTATATCTGTCAGTCCTCGCCCTGGTGGAAAGAACTCGTCCCGAACAGCCCGATCCTAAGTATCTGTGATGAAGAGGGTGGGACGTATCATCCAAAATGTGTTTAATTTTGCAAAACGCGACCACATAAAGCATAGTTGTTATTGTTGTTGTTCTTATGTGCCGGTAGAGAATCCCAACATAAACTCCAATCTAATGAAGTTAAAGAAGCCATAATTAAGTTCAGGTTTGAAACTGAGATAGTATTGTTGTATTGATGTATACATCTGGTGGTTTTGGCTTTTGTTAAGTCGTAGATTTTTCAGTCTTAAGAAATTCTAGATATTGTACCAATTTTAAATAAAGTTGTTTGATATACCCTTTCCCATATGGCTCTGGAAAACACGGCCAGGAGTAGGAAATAATAATAGGGACAAACTAGTGGAAAACACGGCCAGGAGTAGGAAATAATAATAGGGACAAACTAGTGGAAAACACGGCCAGGAGTAGGAAATAATTAAAGGGACAAACTAGTGGAAAACACGGCCAGGAGTAGGAAATCATAATAGGGACAAACTAGTGGAAAACACGGCAAGGAGATGTGATCAACAGCGAGTGAAGACTGTTCAGCTTCTGTTAAAACACGATGCTCCATCGGATACCACCTCTTTGCCCACAAGGGTGTCCTTAATTTCAGTCGTACATCAAATCATCTACACTAGAAATGGAGGGGCTTCTCACATGACGAGTGGGCTGTGCGTCATAATGGTCAAATAAGGAAGTGCGGTTCCCCAAAATATTTTTCTAAAAATACTTTTTTAAAAATAATTTAAATGACCCCTGGCTAACCCCTGACTTATACCTTTATTTTTTTGAATTGCTGGTATGAAGCTTCCTTCGGTTTTATCCGTCCCACCAGGTGTATGTTTGTCAGGTGCTTTTGGGGGAGCTTTGTAAATTGAGTTCTCTCTTTCATCTTGAAAGCCTTTTGTATATGCAGCAACCGATGGCGATAAAAGGGCTTTTGTATATGCAGCAACCGATGGCGATAAAAGGGCTTTTGTATATGCAGCAACCGATGGCGATAAAAGGGCTTTTGCATTTGGGGCTGGAGCGCCTTTTGTAGCATCTGCTTGTGATACAGTTTGATGGCTTCGGCTCCGTTGCTTCGTTGCTTGGGGTAATGGCTGCTGATATTCATCCTGGACAGCAGCGCTACCAGATCGACCATTCCTTTCGGCGAGGTGCTTCTGTGCAAACTGAAAATCTCCTCGACTGACCGCCGTATCCACTGGTCTGTCCCATTCGTTCATACACTTCCTCTGAATGGCGTCCACCATAATCTCGTTAATATCAACAAACCAAACGTCCTTGACAGGGACGACGCCCAACTTGTCGGCGAAGTCATCAAAACTTTTCACAGCCTCCGTGTAGCATTGGGCGATTTGCTCTTTTGTTAGTATCAAGGCGACTGCAGAAAATAGTTTTGAACATTTTTAATTACCAAAATTACCATGAACAGAAGCTTGAATTACAATTCTGTGAAACAATAATTGTATTCCTGCATTCTAAACTACAAAATAACGAGTATGCTTCATGATCTAACAGCTGAGATTATGCAATAAGCTCTTATAAGTTGTAAGTATAAATCTCAACAGTTAACAAATTGAATCAGGACTGTTTATATACATATTTAATTGCCTACAAATAATTCAAATTGAATTATCTTTCCAGCATTTTGCTTATAGTATAAGTGATGTCTGTGTTTTTGGCGCTTTAAACTCTTAAAATGCATGACATTATTGTGTGTCTCTTCAGTGCTATCATAAATATAGGAAACTCACCAGAACAGATAGACGGCAAGGCTACGGACTCGCACTGTAGTCTAGACGCTTCAACCAGACACCTGACCACGGTTCTCCGCAAGTCTGTTGAAAGTTTATTGTCTGTACAAGCCTCAAACTTTGGGCCGACAGCGTGAAGCACATACTTCGCTTTTAAAAGTCCACCGTTCGACACGAACACATCGGTGACATCAAGACTTTCGAGCGTTCTTCTGTAAGATTCACACTCATTGACCAGTGAAGGGCCGGCTGCAGAAGCGATGGCTTGTGCGACCCTACCAAAATGGCGGAGACGTCGATCGGCGGAGCTCACAATGGCGTCTGCATCGAGTTTTGTGATGTCTAATTTTCTGACATAAACTTTTAATCGAGTTTTAGGCCCTACATAAAACTGCGGCCTCATTTGAGATTCATCAAATTTCCTACTTCCAGCACTGCCTTTGATAAGTCTTTCATCCAGATTTATCTGACCAGCATCAAGCTGTGATGTTGGTTTTGGTGTTGGTTTAGCTGTTGGTGATGGTTTCTTCACGCGGGCCGCCAGATCCTTTTGTGAGTCGCACTCATCCACAAAACCAGAAGCGCCACCCGACTTTGGCGCACAATGTTTGCTTACAGATTTGCCAAGTTTCCCGAGTGTTGCGTGAGAAATATTTGTCCCAGTGATTTCAAGTGGGAAAAACTTCGCTATCAAAAACCCAAGATCTATAATCTCACCCGCGAGTGCATTCAGATCGGAAACCTGTTCAGCTATGGTCAAGTAACAATCTTTAAACCTAACTTTGTTCTGTGAGGCAACTCCATCAACTACACCATGAGCGCCACCTGTCTTAGAGAAAGAGTTACTTCTTAAAACTTCACCAAGTTTTATTATGGCCGAATGAGGAACATTTTCCCCAATAATTCTCAGCGGGTTCAGCTTTGCTATGAGGAAGCCGAGGTTTGTGATTTCAACTAAAAATGGCGTCTTCAGATCAGATCCTTGGTCAGATATGGTCAGCTGACACAATTTAAACTGAAAAGAAAAAGGAACGAAATGTAATCAATGAAATTTATGTCAGATGTTTATGAATATCTGTGCTTGGCTGGAGGAAGTAAAGAATGTAGGCTACTCATCATTCTTTTTAAACGAAATTGTATCAACTCGTGCCACTAAAATGTCATTAGTAAGAGAGTTGTTTAAACAATAGATTGGCTGCTGATCCATTACATCCCAGGTTCAGTGAGTTTTTTTAATTGCTTCCCAGGGGTCACATATTGGACAACATGTGCTCTTTGCCTTCCTATGGGACTACAGGTGTTGTATGTCTTCCTATGTGACAACAGGTGCTCTATGGCTTTCGTCGATTACATTTAATAAAATCAGTAAAATATCGCTTTGTTCGATAAATATTGATAATCCATATCGTTGAGTTTAATCTTGTTACAGGCTCACAGAATTCGATTATAAATATCGTATTGTTTTCAAAATTGACCGCGCCTGATAGTAAGCAAAAATTGTACTTTCTTATTCGCATTTATCGGTATTTGTATTTATTTATATTGCTCTATGGCTTCCCATGGGACAACAGGTGCTCTACGACTTCCTTTGGGACAACAGGTGCTCTACGGCTTCCTATGGGACAACAGGTGCTCTACGACTTCCTATGGGACAACAGGTGCTCTACGGCTTCCTATGGGACAACAGGTGCTCTACGACTTCCTATGGGACAACAGGTGCTCTACGACTTCCTATGGGACAACAGGTGCTCTACGGCTTCCTATGGGACAAGAGGTGCTGTACGGCTTCCTATGGGACAACAGCTGCTCTACGGCTTCCTATGGGAGAAACAGGTGCTCTATGGCTTCACATGGGACAACAGTTGCTCTATGTAATCCTATGAGCCAACATGTGCTCTATGTCATCTTATGGGACAACAGGTGCTCTATGGCTTCCTATGGAACAACAGGTGCTCTATGGCTCCCTATTGAATAATAGTGACTTTATGGTCTTCTATGCTGTACCATATACAATTTTTATATAAACAATTTTGATGCTTCCAACAAGAAAAAACATATCTTTTATGTTTTCTCGACCCCCACCCCTACACACTAAGGTCGCTTCTACTTTGATACCCAGTAAATAAGTGAGGTGGCTGCTGGCTGGGGGGAAGGGGCGGTGTTCCGCCCCAGATCTGACCAGGGCATTTACCTGGGACGTCTAGACCATGGCGACAATTGAGAAACAGGGGGCGGGGTATAATCGGGACTGGGAGAGGAACTATGGAACGGGGAGGTATAAATAAGGAACTCGGACTGTGAACTCGGACAAAGAAGGCGGCCGGACTGTGAACTAGATAGCAGGGAGAAGTCAGAGTTGGGAGATGAGTGAAGGTGTAAGCAAGTGACAGACCAAATAAAGAACACGAGTTTAATCAGCAAATGTATCACTGGAGTTTTTTCCTTATTGAGTACCAGATCTAGATGAAGTTTGTCAGAGAGTAAGCAAGGTTCCTTACAATGGTGGCAGCGGTGGGATGTTAACCTTGCAACGACTCTGAAGAGACAATATTTTTGAGTAGCCGGACTGAGAGGAGAAGTGCAAGGTGTGGAAAATCTATGGCAAGCACAATGACTTCCCAGTGTTTAAACAAACTCCCAACGTACAGTGGAACCTCGACATGGCACACTTTTATCGTGCAGTTTGAAACAGCTGCAAAAATCCTCAATTGGAGCGAGGAAGAGAAACTCCTTTATTTGGGGTTTGTTTTGAAGGATTCGGCGGCTGAATTCGCGTACAGCGAATTAAGCGAAGCTGAGAGGGACAGTTACGAGAAACTCAAGGATGCCCTGGCTAATCGGTTTAAGGACCATCGAACACCTGCATTCTTTCAAAATGTTTTAGACAAGCGCACGTTCTTGAAATCGGAGACCACAGCCGAGTACGCTACAGACCTCAAGAGATTGGTTGCAAAAAGCTTCCCAATGGCAGACCAGGCTACAAGAGATGCCATTGGGTTTAAACAGTTCTTACGTGGGCTGCCTGACCAGTCTATGGCGACACAAGTTGGCACTATGGCTGTTCCTCCCACCGTGGACAAGGCGAGAGCTGCCTTGGATACAATCTTAAATCTGAGGGACAACGTTTGTTTACCAACACAGCAAGTAGCATCAATAGCTACCGACCACTTGGCCAGAGAGATAAGCGGCCTGAGAGAGGACCTTAAGGAATTCATCGCCTCGCAGAGAGGAACAGTTAACCAGCCGGTGCGTGAAGGGAGAGGTAATCGGAGGGCGGAACCCAGGTGTTTTGGCTGTGACCGAATCGGTCATATTTCACGGAATTGCCCAAACCAAGAGACCATAAGGACGAAATCTTCAGCGTTTAAACTAAATCACATCTCATCAAAGTCAAATGGTCACAACCTCCGTCCTAATGTTGTGTTTGTGCCTGTGAAAGTGTGCGGCGTTAGGACAGATTTCCTCATGGACACTGGAGCGGCCGTGACAATTTTGTCCAAGAGATCATTGAGTTTTCGACTTGATGTCATTTGTAGTATTTTCTTGCATTGAAATTTTATTCGGTTCTGAGAAGCTTAACATTGATTACTGTGATACTTGATTTGCTGTTTGATTTTGTATTCTCAAAATGTTGTATTATTCATTGTTAGCTGAACGCTGTTAGATCAAAATTGTCTGATTGTGGGAATGTAAGAGGCGCTCTGACTGACTCAAAACTGACTCTGACCTTAACCACAACTGTTTAGGAGACCGCGTTTGAGGTGTCCGTTGAATTCAATTGTCGTATTCGAAGGTAGGGCGATGGGTAGGATTGTTTTACACAAAGAGACGTATTAGATCCAAGCGAATGACGTCACGTGTATTACTGTGAGCTGTTTGTAAATGAATGCTGAAGGTCCAAGTCACTCGAAGCCATTTGGAAACCAATCATAAATAATTTTAACGGGGATGTTGTGTAATGTCGGGACGACATTGTTTTGTAAGATGGGGGTAGTGTGGAGAGTTCGGACCACGACAGCGCCTGACTTAATCCGTCTGACCTAATCCGTTTGACCACCCAAGCTTATGGAGACTCGGACCACGCCTGACGTAATCCGTCTGACCGAAGGATCAAGCTTGTGGAGCACGACGGACCCAAGGATCAAACGCCTGACCAATTACGGCCGTCTGACACCCAGACACGACCATCCATCTGACCAGGGCATTTANCAAAGAAGGCGGCCGGACTGTGAACTAGATAGCAGGGAGAAGTCAGAGTTGGGAGATGAGTGAAAGTGTAAGCAAGTGACAGACCAAATAAAGAACACGAGTTTAATCAGCAAATGTATCACTGGAGTTGTTTCCTTATTGAGCACCAGATCTAGATGAAGTTTGTCAGAGAGTAAGCAAGGTTCCTTACAATATTGAGGAATGTATAGTTAAATAATATGACAGACGTTGCAGTAATATCGATGATTATAAATAATTAAATATTTTACCACTAATGTCACAGTCTAAAGTATTGTTAGATTATAATTCTTACAGTTAATGTTCCAGACATAGTTAATTTTTCTCTTTAAACACGATCCTGTTAAACATGTTGTTATTATCATCAATATTAAATTCGTACTGTTTTAATGATGAAACAGACTAAAAATCGGATTTTTGTCCTTAAAACTGAAACTGAAAATGAAAGGAAACAAATTAATCCGGGAGTTTCCCATTCTGTTTCCCATTATGACATTTACGTTTCTAGTTAAAATGAATAACCATTTGATCCTGGGAGTATTTTTTTTTTTTCAGATGGTGACTAATTTTAAGAAAGACACTTCTTTTTTTTTTAATATACCTATTTATTTGGAAAGAGTCTTTCTGTTTTATTATGCTCTAATAAGAAGTCATTTTTCTATAACAATTTTTTCATAACATGTAATAATGCTTTAAAAAGGGAGCCATTGGGAAAATCCGCTCTTATAACTTATAAATACAAGGTTCAAATGTTAGAACCTTTTATAATAGAACCTCAGGGTCGTTGTACCGATTGTATATGACTGCGCATGTATGCAAGGCTTTCACAATGGGGTTGGTAGGCACAACCCCCCCAGAGCAAGTCAAATGCCCCCCACCCCCGGGGACAATGTGAAAGAACAAATAATTGTTTAATAAAAATGTATAACTTTAAAAAAAGTTTTTTTTTAAATTTTTATAACATTTTAAAAAGTAATATAAATGTGTACCTTTCGTCGATTACATTTAATAAAATCAGTAAAATATCGCTTTGTTCGATAAATATTGATAATCCATATCGTTGAGTTTAATCTTGTTTCAGGCTCACAGAATTCGATTATAAATATCGTCATATCGTATTGTTTTCAAAATTGGCCGCGCCTGATAGTAAGCAAAAATGGTACTTTCTTATTGGCATTTATCGGTATTTGTATTTATTTATATTTTGCAGCTGTACAGGTTGAAAGACTTAAATAACACTTTATTAAACTACCTTTACATCGATATAAATTTCTGTATATTGAATATAGTTATTGCTAAGTAATTAGCATGTGCAATCTGTTTTAAAATTGTATTTCATCATGAAAGCATGACGGTTAAAGTAGAGATGAGTGTTAATTATAAAATGTATAATAACATCATGCTTTTTTTTTTTTTTTTTTTTTTAATTTTTTNGTAATAGATTTCATCCATGTTTATTGAGTTAGATAAAATGAAAAATTAAAAAAAAAAAACCAAAAAACGATTCTTTCAAACAAAAAAAATAGAACGCATTTACCGGTTGCCTACAAATAGTGGACAATTCCTTTATTATTATTATTATTAAATCGAGTGCGTTTCTAATTTTGTAACACAGTTTCGGGAACAACAGAGTAAAATGATTTATTTTTAAAAAAATACTTAGCCTTTATTTATTAAATCCCCAACGACTTTTCTCTGCTCAATTTGGGAATAATCAACAATCTTCCCCAGTTTTTTAATTTTTTTTTTTTTTTTTTTAATTCATTTTTAGATGATAATCCAGTAGAAAGAATATACATATTTAAACAACGTTATTTTTTTTTAAAATGTACTTTTTCGATTATCATGTCAATGCCATTTTTGGTAGTAGTTAAAATAAATTCTATGGAATTGGTTTAAAAAAATTGTTTTTAAGTATAATATCGAAGAGGCAAGTTGTAATTGATCTGAAGCAAATTATAGTAGCTTAAACATCTAAATTAACATTTCAATCAACTGAATACTGAGAATTTTAACTTTAATTTTATACGATTTCCTTCACAAAAAACCCACATTAATAACTATATGATGTCTTTTGTAAACAAATCGTGAATTCTTAACAATTTTGTCAGTTACATACGATTTATAAATAAATACCAATTTTGAAAACCCATAAAAATGTAGATGGCCCTTTCTACAGAAAAACTTTTTTTTTCTTTGTTGACTTTGGTAAAACTTGGAAATATTTAGAAATAAACGAATGTTTTAGGTTTTTCTTTTTCGTTCAAAATGTAAAACTATTTTAGAATTTATTTTTTGTGATGGATACCTTATTTGGAAGGAATTCTTTTTAAAATTTTAAAAATATTTTGTAGTAAATCCATTATTTGTATGTATTTTACCCCAAAATATTTTAAATAAAAACTTAAAAAACATATTACTCTTCAATAAAATAATATATATATATATATATATATATATATATATATATATATATATATATATATATAATTTGTATAACACACTTAGTAAAACAGAGACGTCACGTGACCTTTTGTGGCACCCCTTTTACGTTGAGCGCGACCGGATGGTTAGCAGAGAAGGCGGCCGGACTGTGAACTAGATAGCAGGGAGAAGTCAGAGTTGGGAGATGAGTGAAAGTGTAAGCAAGTGACAGACCAAATAAAGAACACGAGTTTAATCAGCAAATGTATCACTGGAGTTGTTTCCTTATTGAGCACCAGATCTAGATGAAGTTTGTCAGAGAGTAAGCAAGGTTCCTTACAATATTGAGGAATGTATAGTTAAATAATATGACAGACGTTGCAGTAATATCGATGATTATAAATAATTAAATATTTTACCACTAATGTCACAGTCTAAAGTATTGTTAGATTATAATTCTTACAGTTAATGTTCCAGACATAGTTAATTTTTCTCTTTAAACACGATCCTGTTAAACATGTTGTTATTATCATCAATATTAAATTCGTACTGTTTTAATGATGAAACAGACTAAAAATCGGATTTTTGTCCTTAAAACTGAAACTGAAAATGAAAGGAAACAAATTAATCCGGGAGTTTCCCATTCTGTTTCCCATTATGACATTTACGTTTCTAGTTAAAATGAATAACCATTTGATCCTGGGAGTATTTTTTTTTTTTTTTCAGATGGTGACTAATTTTAAGAAAGACACTTTTTTTTTTTTTATTTTACCTATTTTTTTGGAAATAGTCTTTTTGTTTTTTTTTTAAAAACATATAACTCTTCAATAAAATAAAATATATATATATATATATATATATATATATATATATATATATATATATATATAATTTGTATAACACACTTAGTAAAGCAGAGACGTCACGTGACCTTTTGTGGCACCCCTGTTACGTTTCGGTTTTGTCCTTCCCTACCTAGCAGTAAAAGTTGATAATTTAAAGTACACAACTTTAAGCCCCTAAAATATACGAGGCCCCATGCATCTATACAGGTTGCAGACCTCACACGAAGGCTCCGAGGTCAATTGACACCTAAAATCTTAAACAGTATATTTCCCGTTGCTCTCCAGTTAAGTGTATAATGATGCAAATCTATATTTAACTATGTACAAAAATGCATTCTTTCATTTTGGAGTATCAAAAATTCTCCGGGGCCTATAAAGTTTTAAAGGGGGGGGGGGGACTAAGCTGCCTTAGGGCTCCCAACTGGAATGAATTTAGTTCATATTGGGGTAGTGGAAGAATTAGCGATGTCCTGTTATTGTGTCTATTTCCAGCGCTTCCCACCCAAAAGTCTGAAATGTCTTCATCAGTGGCGCTTAATCCCATGTAGGGCCCTGGCCTTCTTCACCACATTCTTCCATTTGGATCGATCCATCACTTTCTACCTCCATGCAAGAACCTCCAACCTAAGTAAGTCCTTCTCTACATCGTCAATCCATCTCAGTCTTGGTCGACCGGTGAGGCGTGTGCCCCTTGGTTTCTGCATGTAGATCGTTTTTGCTGCTCCAGAATCCGGCATCCTTTCAATGTGTCCTGTCCAAGGCAGTCTTCCTTTTTTATTGTTGGGACAATGGATGGGTATTTGTACAACTGATATAGCTTTGGTTTGTACGGATTCCCAAAACAAAATTGTCTATCATCTGGCCATATATTGAGCAGGTTCTCTGCTTTTCTGGTAGGAACCAAGTCTCACTTGCTTAGGTTACTACTGGTCTTATGATAGTGGTGTATATTGCCTTCTTTGTTCCCTTAGAGGGGTTTTGCTTCGTAGTAGCTTTTGAAGTGGAAATAAGAACGGTTGCATGCTGTTATCCTTTCTTTCACCTCCGATTTTTTTCCTTTTGCATACTTATAGTCATCCCTAGTTATCTGAAAGTCGCTACTCTCTAAAAGGTGTGGTTGTTCATAATGATGTTGTCATCAGTGTGCGTATTTCCTGACATTATCATATATATTGCCTTCGCTTTATTTACATCAAGACCAATTTTGCCCCTGACATCTTCAATTAATTATATCATTGTTTTTTCTACCAAGTAGCGCTATACCGTCTATGTATACCAGATATTGCACTGGCTGGCTTTATAAAGTTCCTTATGATTGTTCTGTACTACCTCTCTGTTGCTCAGACGTATGTTTCTAATACCTTTCTCTAACGTGATGTTGAAAAGGATACATGGATTTCCTTGTCTGAGGCCCTGATTAATTGAGAACTCTCTCGAGTACTCTCTCTCTGTACTTTGATTCTACTTTTGAAGCTATCCATCGTCATATGTATGAGTCGGGTAAGTTTGTTAGGCACTCCAAGTTCCAGGAGAGTATGTATATATATATATATATCTATGCCATCTTTCCGCCTGCGGGAGACGATAGATTATCTTTATTGCTTGCAGCTCTTGGTGTGGCTGGTGAGACCAATCCTCGAATGGCAGTCTCTGTTACATTTCCCACACACGAATGTAGTGGAGCAGTATTTACCGGCCTTCCTCCTCGCTCGTTTTGCAACTGTTTCCGCCCTGTTTTGATTCTCGGCATGCAGTGATCCTGCCTTCACGATGCCCCGCCATGAGGATCGATCCTCTGCCAGCTCCTCCCAGTTTGAGATGTCGAGGTTGACCGACTTCATGTCTCTTTTGCATATGTCTAAGTATCTCAGAAGAGGCCGTCCAACTGACCATTTCCCTGTCGCCAGCTCGCTGTATAGCACGTCCTTTGGTATGCGACCAGATTGCATTCGCTTGAGGTGTCCAAGCCAGTGGAGGCGTCTTTGGATTAACATGGCTGGGACGCTACATATGTTTGTTTGGGACAGGACATCCGTTTTGGGGACTTTGTCTTGCCATTTAATGTCAAGGATGTGGCGCAGGCATCTGAGGTGGAAGCCATTGAGCCTTCTTTCGTGTTTAGAGTATGTGGTCCACGACTCGCATCCTTACAGAAGTGTGCTCAGTACGCAGGCCTGGTACACCTGCAGCTTAGTTCTTGTTGTGAGTTTGGCGTTTGACCAGACTCTTTTCTTCAGTCTGGCCATAACAGTTGCGGCCTTCCCTATCTTCCCACTTATCTCATCCTCCATTGAGAGGGTGCTCGATATGTTGGATCCCAGATATGTTAATCTGTCAACAGTATCCAAGTCGTGGTCGTCGATGGCGATAGTGGGGAGGGAGTCAGCGCCCTGTGCCATAATGTTAGTTTTCTTTAGGCTAATTGTCAGGCCAAACTCTTTGCAGGCAGCGGATAGGCTGGATACGAGGCCCTGCAGGCCGTCAGCTGTGTGAGATACCAAAGCGGCATTGTCCGCAAACAAGAACTCCCACAGCAAGACCTTTCTTGTTTTAGTGTTATCTCTAAGGTGGGCAATGTTGAATAATTTGCCGTCAGCTCTAGTGTGGATGTATATCCCCTCGCTGTTGTTCTGAAAGGCAATACTCCAGTAGAGTATCATACATGTATTTCTTGTATATGCTATAAGTTGATTTGTAGTCCACACATAGTTGGCGTATGTTGATGTTGTATTCTTAACATTTCTCCACGAGACATTTAATAGTAAGTAAAGGAAAGTCTGAAATGCCCCTTCACACATTGTCTGAAAGATACATTGAATTTTCACCATAATGAATTTTGAATGTATTATTTTTAAATTAAGGAAACCCCTGCCCTCGTTTTTGCTCAAGGCTCTTCAGATTCCTCAATTGTTGCTTCTTCCTTTCTTGACGTCGATCAAAGAGACTAAAGTGCCGCCCCCCTCCCCTTTCCGCGGGGAAAGTGTCTGAAAGAAACACTGTCCATGACATCCACTTTTCTTTTCTTTTTTTTGCCCTCTATATCCGGATTTTCTTTTTATTTCTGTTTCAACCCTGGCTTACCACGACTTAGGGTCTGTAACCTGCGCTTTTTGTAAAGGAAATTGTGCATTAAGGTTTCCAAGCCAAACCATTTTTTTTTTAAAATTAATTTTTTAATGCACAACATTAAATAAAAAATTAGGTTAGACCACATGTCTTTTTACTATATAATTATCACATTCTCTAAATAAAAATAAAAAAAAAACATTTTAAAAAATCTTCATTTGTTTTCCCTTCAAAAATGCCAGCTTTTGGATAAGTTTCAATAGCATCCATAGATTTAAACATAAAGGTTAAATAAACTAATTTTTTCTAAAACTTATCAATTAAATGTTTAATATTAATTTATTAAAAGGCGATAAGCAAAGAATTACAAAATTTAGTTTAAAAATATCTTAAAAATTTTTCTAATGTTAACATTGGAACGTGCCCTTTCGCACCCCAAAACATACACCCCATGCAGGGAGTCGGGAACCTTTCCTAGGCAAAGAACGAAATATTAAATTTTGATCTAATAACTAGCAGTATCCGAGAGCGACATGAGAAGGATCAAAGAGCCAAGTATTAAATTTTAATCTAATAACTAGCAGTATCCGAGAGCGACATGAGAAGGATCAAAGAGGCAAATATTCAATTTTGATCTAATAACTAGCAGTATTGAAGAGCGACATGAGAAGGATCAAAGAGCCAAATATTAAATTTTAATCTAATAACTAGCAGTATCCAAGAGAGACATGAGAAGGATCAAAGAGCCAAATATTTAATTTTAATCTAATAACTAGCAGTATCCGAGAGCGACATGAGAAGGATCAAAGAGCCAAGTATTAAATTTTAATCTAATAACTAGCAGTATCCGAGAGCGACATGAGAAGGATCAAAGAGCCAAGTATTAAATTTTGATATAGCAACTAGCAGTATCCAAGAGCGACATCAGAATGAGCAAAAAGCCGCCGGTTCGTGACCCTTGCCCTACGGGGAGACACACCTTTGACTGCCTAAGTCGCTCTTCAGGTTTTATCCAGTAATATGAGTGTGTACAAATAGAATGTTGGAAGCATTTTTGTTTAAATAACATCTGAATGACAACTTCAAATGTTGCTAAGCTTAAAAGCCAAATAAAATGGCCTTGACTTCAAATTATATCGATTACTTTGTTACATGTGGGGGAAAATACGTAGGTCTGATGTTTTAAATAATAGTGGAAATCTAGACATCTACATTTTCTTCTGCAATAGATTCTAGCCATCTCAGGCTTTCTGGTTTACGTCCAAATGTCTTAAATTTGTACACAAGAAGTTACATAATTTCAAATTTAATATTTAATGCAATAAACAAGAGGTATATAGATTGAAGACTGAATAATATGGGCCTTAGGAAGAGTGAATAACATAGGGTCTATTAAATAAAATATTGCACAATTAAAATTTGGTTACTTCTGATACATGCAACAACATTACTGGCTGGCACACTTCCCCATTACAGGTCATACATAAAACAACACAACTGATACATTTCTTGATTGATATTCTATACATAAACAGTAATGGTAAAATATTTGAAAATCTTATGACATCACACGTGCAATTTAGGGTTAAAAACATTCTGGTTTTAAGTCTTTCAGAATCTTAAGAAATTGTTTTAGTCAAATGATTAAAAAACTCTGCAAACTGCTTCTTTTTTTTTGCTCAGACTTTCCATCAATTTTTCAACTAATCTTTTCTCCTCCTCTGCCAGAGACTCCTCTGTCACTCCATGTTGCCTTAACTCGTCCATCAAGCGCGATAGATAGGTTGGATCCGGGTAGCCATTCCTAAAAAATAGACGTTAAATAATTTAGAAAACAGCTCTGGGTACTGCTCAAAAATGAGTATATTTTATTAATATAAGTATAAGAAACGTTTCAATATACACTGTATTGTTCCTTTAATATTGAAATTAGTGCCCTTAATAGTTCAGTATAGTTCAACCTTAGCAATTCTGATGTCTTTTATTGTTCTGTTACTTACTCAGATGAATGACGGTTTGTTTTGTGGTGAATGTTCCAAACAATCCCTTCCATTCGTGTTGTATGTGAGACATCTATTGTGAAAATCAAACGTCTGTGAAAGGCAACTCTCAAAAGACGCAATGCTCTATAGCCATCGTCTGTTGCTGGAAGGTAAGCGGTTCTAGTTACAGACTTAAATGACCTTCCAGGGGATGGATGTTGAAGCTCTTCCTGGAAATAAGACAGGGTTTGAAATGATTGAATCAAAAAGTTAAAAATAATGTTTTTATTGATGAGAACCTTCATTAATTTGTGTTTTTTTACATCGGCTGGTGCGGGTAATTATATCTCGTATGCTTAGGAAGATATTTTTCACATTTAGTAGTAGCAACGACAGCATACATTTACCTAGATGTCAAGTTATAAAAAAAAAATATGAGTCTTAACAAGCGTATTTTTTTTACTTAAACAAACGTTTAACTGTAAATACATCTCATACAGAATAACTGCCCAAAATAGATGAAGGTGACGAATCGGCGACTTCATTTCGAAGCCTTCAGCTCCGTGACAGAGAAATGTTGACACGTGAAGAACATTGATCTGTGTCTACGTCACTTGGTTTGTGGGTTGTTTTTTAGCCCCGCCTAAGATCTAATGTGTATTTTATATTTATATTAGCTAAAAGTTTAATTTTTTTAATTGATTTTTTTTAAACATGTGATCGACAAAAAGCCCCCCATCCTCCCACATAAAAGCCCCCCACCCTCCCCCATAAAAGCCCCCCACCCTCTCCCATAAACGCCCTCCTCCAACAAAAGCAATCGAACTTTGACTGGGTTTGTATTTGTACAAAATCTGTTAGCTAAGCTTTTTTATGTTTGTCTTTTTAAAATATAGCGGAAATTTTACGTGGAATATTCAATTATGGGGGTTATTTTTTTTTTTTATGAATGAACCGAATACAGATCCCTTGACGTTCTTGGTCCACAAACATTTTCTATGCCTGAACTGGCCTCTCCCAACTCTTAAATATACAGGGTGGGCCACATAAAACCGGTGCACGTTTGGATATTTTGCACAACCATCGATGTACACAGGCGATCACAACTGCGTCACGTTTCCGTTTACGCATAATGGAAATCCCTTGGGTTTTTTTCTTTTATGTTAAGATAAACTGAAGACTGAACAAACCCTCGACTGCAGGTTGGCCAACGCTCCATAAATAACGGACAGTCTGTAAAAAAAAAAGGTATACCTCTAAAGGCTTGTCCTTAAACTCCGTAAGGATTTCAATATGTCCAGAAACAAATGAGACATTGTAAAAAAAAAATATTTTGAAGGTAAAATAAAAAGAACTCTCAACGTGTGTTATCTCCTCTTGCCAGCTTTAAACTCGTATGGCCATTATCAGTAGAGATTCAACGCTGGTGTGGCGCTGGTAGAGAATAAACTAATGTTATCAAATAGAGCAGTGGTCGGCACACTTTGACTTCGGAACGGTTGTGCCTCATCTCATTAAAAAAAAAAAAAAAAAACTTCTCTATGGTTTACCATAAAGAAATTAATTCTTAAATTATGATATATTTATTGAGAAATCTATAAAATAAACTAATGTTATCAAATAGAGCAGGGGTCGGCACACTTTGACTTCGGAACGGTTGTGCCTCATCTCATTAAAAAAAAAAAAAAAAAAACTTCTCTATGGTTTACCATAAAGAAATTAATTCTTAAATTATGATATATTTATTGAGAAATCTATAAAAAAAAAGCCTATGTCAACTGCCACCCGAAAGACTGGGAAATCCATGAATTCTAATTATTTTTCAGGGTTGAAAAAAATATATGTAAATACACAGTGTTTATAATTATCGTCATCTCATTGCCTTTTTGTTTTCACACATTGACTCACTAAATATCGCGACAACAGCAGTAATATACAGCCCAAGGACAACTTAACGTGTACTTTTCTCATTGGTATGTTTCCGTGCGCGTGACATCATTTGTGACATAATTTTGTTTGACTAGCCCAGTGATTCTCAAACTGTTCCTAGTCTCTTCGCCCTGGCCGAATCCAGGTTTCCGAACTCTAACAGGTGGACTTCAAGATAGCGACGTATTGTTGTTTTGATTTTTTTTTTCTTTTAATCACAGGATGTCCTACAAACAAATAAAACATGTAAGTAGGTCACTTGGCGCCATTTAGTAACCATGTGTAGGAGTCTCTTAAGAAAACACTAATTTATTCAAGTGATTTTCTTTATTGCCCCAGTTCTGCTAGAATTCGCAATCTGTCACATCGTATTGAAATGAACATTGTGAAAATTGGGTAATATTTTGCGACGCCCCACCGAGGAAGCCGCTGCCTCCCAGGGCGCGTTGGCGCAGTAAGGGAAGTACTTGGCCACTTTAAACAGACACCAGAGAAAATAATGACGACGACGACTTGGTCTGCTTGCCATGTGCCGTCACAAAAGCATGTGGCTTTGTTTGTTGTTGTTTTGGTTGTTGTTGTTTTTTTGGGGGGTTGGGGGGGTTTGGGGGGGGGGTGGGGGTGAAATGAAAATAATGACGACGACGACTTGGTCTGCTTGCCATGTGCCGTCACAAAAGCATGTGGCTTTGTTTGTTGTTGTTTTGGTTGTTGTTGTTTTTTTGGGGGGTTGGGGGGGTTTGGGGGGGGGTAGGGGTGAAAATTCAAATTCGTATATAAGCATGAGAGGTGTCCAAAACTTAACAGCTGCAACATGTAGGAAGGGGGTATGCAAGTTTGACTTTACTTGCGTCAGTAAATAATGAAAGCTCCTAACAGGAACACACACAAAAAACGTTATATACGATGAAAGGAATCTTACTGCTTGGATTCCAGCAGGAAAGTAATAGTTAATTTCCAAACTTCCTTTCCTCTCATAGCCATGCACATCTAATTGGGAAGAAGAGCAGCTCATGCCTCCATTTGTAGGCTGCTTGCCTATTAGAATTTTAACGGGAACTCTACAAAAGGGGCAAATTGAAAGTTTGCCTAAGCAAGCAGAACATATCAATTCCCGGCAGCATTTCAGTGATTCAATATTTATACTTTCAGAACACAGAGAGCAGCGGTCCTGTGAGTCCACAGGAGAGTCCAGAGCTGCAATGCAGAAGAAGAAAAAAACGTGTTACACATTTATCGTGCTTCATTTCTATTTAACTTTTTTTTTTTAAAGTGTCACCTTGTATTTCTTGTATTACATCACTCTTGATAAGATATGGATTTTAGATTATAACATGTATATGCAGAAACTTAACATAAAAGATGTCGACATTCTATTCAAATTTTTACTGAGGATTAACATCTGTCCTGGAGTCACTTTATTAGCATACACTTTATCTTTGATAACACTTGTCTTTGCTGCATGGCCACTTGATGAATTTTGATAGCCGCCTGCTACTGTTGGAGAACCCACAGTTTTTTTGTGGATAACTGCATGATGTTGCTGGATAGCCACCTGAAGTAGCTGGATAGCCACCTGATGTTCCTGCATAGCCACCTGATGTTGCTGGATAACCACCTAATGTTCCTTGATTACCGGCTGCTGGTCCATGATCAACAAAAGGATGAAAACTTTCAATTGCTTGACACCAATGTCTAAAAACTTTGGTCCACCATCATCTATCAACATTGGTGGATCGAGCAATCGGGCTCAACGAGGGGGAAAAAAATAACAGCATACGAACGCTTTTAAACAAACTACAACTAAGTTTAAAACAGTATGGAATTTAAAATATTTCGATACGGCCTTCTGTCCGTCACAAGGTCGTTTCAATCTCATAAAAATATACAGCTCTCTTTCTACTAAGAATGATAGCCGGCAGAAAGATGTGACACATGAATACAACCAGGCCTGAGGAGAAAGAGGTACAACCGGGGCCACTGGAACTAAAAGGGGGTCACGAAGGGGAAAGTATTTCTTTTTTTTTTTTTTTACAAAACCAAATTAATTGTTTCAAAAGAAGAAAAACAAAATATTGCATAAGTATTTCATACTCTATACTTTGTTTGTATTGCCAAACCGCCTTGCAGCCTTGTTTAACATATACAGCTTTAATATTACAGGTCATACTGGTTCCTAAAGTATTCTAACATTTCGAAGTTTAAATGGTACAAACATGAATGAGATCGGCTTGTCTGGAGTGAAGATAAAGAACGCATTTTTTTTTTCGTTGACGATTATTTTCGAATAAGATCTGTTGTAGCATTAGCTCAGCATCTAAGCTTATGCTTGTAACAAAAGAAGGATGGTCAGAAGCTAAAAAGTGGCGACACATATGTATTTGCATCCCAGAAAATGAGAGAAGCAACAGTCATAGGCAGTGCTATCTGGCTTAGCGAGAACTACAAAGACGCATGTCATCTGGCAAAACAAAGGCATTTACAATCTATTCGAGGCATCACATGAAACAGAATCTGGTCAAGGTGAACAACATTAGGAAACGAATAATTGATATAGTATTCCTTGGTGAAAGGGGGACCTGATTTGCATGGCAGTTCCCGGCGCATTCATGAAAATGATATTTGGAAAATTTTCTGGGAATGAGTTTTTGTCTCATTGGGATCTAATTCTAAAAAAAACAACAACAAAAAACAAGTGTTGCAAATTAAAGACCCACAAGAAAAAGGAGAACGGTTTCAGGTACATTATCTCAGTGCCGATTCCCAAAACGAGTTAATATGCTGTATGTTATTCACTTCTAGAGAAACACATTTGAAGGACATAAAAACTGCCAAGTACTTTTCTGTTGCTGTGGGCTCCACGCTGGATTCATCCTATGTTGAACAAAACCATTTATTTTGCGTTACATTATAGCATATGAAAACCAGTATGAAATTGTAGAAAGATTTTCTCAGTTAGTGGACACAAGGCATAAAACAGGATATGACATGGCACATACGATAGTAGAAACATTGGGGGAAAAAACGATATTCCACTGGCAGATCGTTTTGCACAGGGTTATGACAATGCTACCAACATGGGAGGAAAATATAAAGGTGTGCAAGCAAGAATACTTGAGCAATGTGAAACAGCTTTATGTTCACCACGAGAGTCTAGCACATTTAATTTATGTTGTAAATGATGCTTCAGAATGCATTAATGAAGCTATAACAAACTTTGGAACAGTAAATGAACGGTTTACACATTTTTTAGTTTAAGTCCAAAGCGATGGAAAAAACTTGCAAAATAAAATGAGTAAAACAGAGTAGGGTTAAACCTGAAAAAGTAAACGCAACAAAACAGCGAACGTGTCGGCAGAAAGCCTTCGTCAGCGAACAAAACAACAGAAAAAAACGGTTTAAAAATAAAAATAAGAAATAGCACTCAGCTGGTAAGTAGTATCTGTGGGCAGCAATAGAAGTGCTGATTGTCAGACTGTTTTGAGGCTATAACGCCGTTTGTAGACCACCTGCCAGGTATCGAATTCGCATTAGAAAACCTTTTTGAGCTTTAATCTAACTGCCCAAACAATAACAGGCATTAATAAATTTTGTCTTATTCTTCCTTAGTGTGACAATGTATGTTGTATCGTACAGAGGAATAGTTCATGGTGATATCTTAAGCATGGTTATTGAGTCAAGAAATACAACGCTTGATGTCGAAGTGTGAAACTTAAAAAGCTTGATTTCAGAACTGACAATTTTTCGGAAAAACTGGAAAGTATGCGAAGCGAAGATGTGCATATTACTTCTAAATCGTGCATAGAAATGAAACTTTCTGGAACTCGAGGGGGGGGGTGCCAAATGCAAAATAAATAAGGCTAAATGGTGTAGTGCTACATAAAAAGCATAATTTTTTAAAAAAGATGAAATGGATGAATCTCACGAGAAAGCATATTCAGAAAGTTTTTTTATGTAATACTGGATAATGTTATGTTTTTTTTTACTGCTGTAGTGAACATTTCTAAGAAATTTAGCTCCCTATGGAGGCACCATGCAATTCCCCAAGATGAACTGAAAATAAAATCAAAATCACCAGCAGATCAATATACCGGAAGATCTTGTAATGGAGACAAGTCATTTACCATCTGTTTATCAAGCAAACGTTGCTGTTTGCGCCAACTTAGTTCAAAGGAGCTAATGAATTGATTGACAAGATAAGAGCGAGAAGGACTATTTCCAAATAAATTATGTGTCTGGCTCAAATAGCTTATTAAAGATTCCTGCCATTGTCACCTGTGCAGAGCCCTCATTCAGCAAACTAAAGTTGATAAAAAAAAGTATCCAAGAACGACTGTGTCTCGGGGCGACCGGTAGATTTGGCAAGACTCAGTATTGAGTGATCTTACAAAGACGATTGCTTTTGATGATGTGATACGCTATTTCGCCAGGAAAGATGTTTAGGAAAGCACCTTAGTATAGCAGAATATAAATGCCATTACATCTCAACTATAATAACTGTTTGGAAATTGTAACCAATCTAGTATTAAATTCATTGCTTATGTGTAATTGTTTCATTATTATTCGTATACTAATGTGTATGATTTAATGTTATTTTTACAGGAAGTACATGTCCCCTTTTTAATAATTTGCGAGCATGTTTGAATGTGATCGATACATTATGACATTAGTGATTTATACGTGCATGTGTAGGTGAGGGGACCTTTATATTAACTTCGTTTTTGTTCTTGGCTGACTGGCTAAATATTCGGATGGCTAAGTGACCCACTTCCAGCAAACGCATATGTTTATTAAAAAAATATATAATTTCTGTATTTTTTAACCATGGTTTTAAAAATTCGTTAACCGTTTTGTGAAAATCCGCAACTGCTCTAAGGAATGCTAGCAGTTGATGCAATTTCTACAATTTCTTTTCTAGATGCTTCTGATTTAATCCCCATATATATCTATGTATAAGCCGGTAGTTTTGTTTTCCTAACCAGGAGAGTTATTTGCTATTTTCCTAGACACTGCGAGACGTACTTACAAGATTGTACTTTTTATGTATCTGTGTCAATTAATATTTTTATTTTTCGAGGATTGCACCTTTTCACTTGCCCTGCTATAAATTGATATAGATCTAGTTGTTGTTGTTTTCCTGTAATTTTGATTTTGTATTTTTATAGAATTTTAACGGTAAACTTAACTTGAAAATTGTTAGTATCTTTATCCTTGAATACTAGTTTTCAGTCCTTTGTTGCGTATTGTTCAATGTACGAGCCAAATCTTAAAACAGATTAAATTTTCAAAACCTTTGACTGGCGTGGCCCACACATAATGTACAAAGTCCATGGTCTGATGACCAAGTAGAACATAAATGGAAAAATATAAAGTTGTCTGTAAAATGGAACTCCCCTTATATATACATTTTATAGACTTCAAAAAGGCCTTTGATAGCCTGGACCGACAAACCTTGTGGAAACTTCTTCACCATTATGGAGTACCGGGGAAACTAGTCAGGATTATTCAGAGTTCTAATAAATAAATGAGATGCAGGGTGTCCACGAAGTGTCACAGATGTCTTTAAAGTGGACACTTGTCCCCCTTCCTATTCATCCATGCCATTGACGGGATAATGAAAATGTCCACAGACAAAAAGAGGAATGGGATACAGTGGACACTCTGGGAACAACTGATTGACCTAGGCTTTGCAGATGACATTGTATTTCTGTCCCACAACCAGCAACAATTGCAGGAAAAGTCAAAAGACGTAGCTACCATTTCAGCACAGCTCTGACTCAATATAAATAAAAGCAATACAACGATCATGAAGGTAAACTCAGCCAACCAAGAGCATATCTCTCTGGCATGAAAGGCACTGCCATGGAGGAAGTGGAGTCCTTCACATACTTAAGCAGTACCATCGACATAAATGGGGGATCCGACGTGGATGTAAGGGCTAGAATTGGAAAAGATAAATCAGCATTTATTGTGCTATTAAAGAATATATGGGAGTCGAAGGAGCTGAAACTGCAAACCAAAATCAGAATCTTTAACACTAATGTCAAAACAGTCCTACTATATGGAACAGAAACTTGGAAAACAACAGCGAGCGTTAAGCAGAAAGTACAGACCTTCGTAAACACATACCTTAGAAAGATCCTGAATATCAAATACCATCACCAACAAAGATCTACCATAAAAGACATTAAAGGTGACCATTGATGAATACATCAAAAAGAGAAGATGGGGTTGGATAGGGCACACTCTCCGAAAACCACCAGATAGCTTCACCAGACAATGCCTAGGACAGAATCCACATTTAGTTCGCACATTCCTACAGCTCGCCCTGTCTTGCTCAGTCACAGACAAAAAGCATTTGTTATCTCTCTCACACACACCGAGGGTAAACCCTGAGTTTTAAGAAAATTTCAGATTTTGTTTACACTGTTAAGTTTAATCGGGGCGGTAAGTCTGAATTAGCAGGGGGCAAAAATGACAGGTTTGTTTGCCACATTATAAAAGTGTAAGCTGACTTGTTTCAAACTTGTCCAACTTCATCATCACGTGAATATATGAACGAAAATAATGGTCAACTGTGAATACCTCTTCCTCTGGTTAGCTATCCATTTCCCATTAGCAACTGTCCAATATATCATCTTTTTCAATAGGCCTACTATGCTGGTTCATAAACGCCGTTGACAAAACATAGACGTTTATACGTGTTCAAGATGCAAGAGTTTCAATACTATTACTTTTGGCGCATACTGATATTTCACAGCACATATAAACTTTAAAAGAAAAATTGAACCATTTGTAAGTTTTGCTTAAACTTTTTTCAAGAATTTTCATTTTGCATCAGGTGCCTTCTGTTGTCATTCTTCGTGTCTGCGTTTCATGTGTCCACTTTCATAAATTTATCATATACCGCAATGGTTATTTTAGTTGTGTTCATGTATTTATTTATTTGTTTTGGAGTTCGATAAAATTAAAATATTTAGCTCACATCTTTTGTGTGCATCAAAATAAAATTCAACCAACCTCTTGATGTTCGCCCTGGTGGAGTTGTTGATGCTCTCCTTTCCTCAAATATCTTGATGACTTGTGGAATGTAATCTGCACCAGTCGCAATTAAAATGGACTTTATTGCTGAATCAGTACTAGAGATTGCAGCAGCAAAATCGAAAAGCTTAAATGCAATTCTGGAAATAATTTTTGTACTATTTTGTCCTTGTTGGGATTCTGAAAACGATAATGAAAACAAATTTGAATGGTGTTCATTGATCCTTATATAAATCCATTAAAGAAAATAATTTAAAGATTTCATACTAATTAAATAAATGATGTTGCCCCCTTCATGATTTAAATGTCAAAATTACGTTCACTGACACCAACTTTGAGAAAAATTCAATTAATATTCACTCATTTATGTGACCAAGTACTCATAGAGTCAAATTGTCACTACCCCCCCCCACCCCCAACTGATCAATCCAGCCCTGTGGCGCTACAGCCCATGCAGGGCTTTGGCATGCTTCTCTATTTCCTTCCACTCAGACCGAACTGATGCATTTTTTTCCATGTTTGGATTCCAAGCAGTTGTAGATCTTTGTCCCCATCATCCATCCATCTAAGCCTAGGTCTGCCTTTGAACTGTTTTCCTCTGAGGTTTTGGTGGTGCACCCTCTTCACTCCCCTGTCATTTGGCATTCTTTCTAAATGTCCTGTTCAGCGTAGCCCACCCATTTTATTTCTGCCTTCTGCTTGTAGTGTTGGATTCATGGTTGGTTCGCATTTCTCCATCCATATTCATCCTTTGTTGGTCCATATATTTTCCGGAGAACTTTTCTCTCCCTTGTGTTTAATAGGTTTTCTGCCGTTTTTGTTAGGGTCAACGTTTCACTTGCATATGTTACAACTGGTCTGATGAGAGTTCCATAAATAGTTTTCTTTCTTTCTCTTGTAATGTATTTTTTACTTTTGAGTATTTTCTGACTACTGAAGTATTCCCCGTTTCCGGCTGATATTCGTTTCTTTCATTCATTTAATAAAGATCCTAGGTATTTGAATTGATTTACTTTTTCAAAAGTCTGGTTTCTTCTTCTGTCTGTTCTTCTCTTATCATAGTCAAGTATTTTTTGTTTTTGGTTGTTAACTTCCAGCCCTGCTTGTAGTGATGCATCTTCTAATTCAATAAGGGCTTTTAATAAATCTTTACTACTTTTCCCTAGCAGTGCTATTTCATCCAACACATGTAACATACTGAAGGGTTGATTGTAGAGAGTGCCCATTGGTTGTGGGTCTCAAGTTTCCCTCAGAAAGTATCCTGTTATCCTCCATACTTACAAAAAAATGAGAATCCCCCCCTCCCTCCAACTCCAATCTGCAAAAACAAACTATGGCTTAAAATTGTAATATTAATGTTGCCATATCTTGTGAGGCCATGAGGCTATCTTGGAGAAAGCGCAAAGCAACACTATGTCGCTAATTACGAGGCTTGTGGGGGGGGGTGATATTTTTTAATCCTTGGAAACTATGACAGATGACATGGATGTTTTTGGTGACGGCTTTATTTATAGTCTGTCAGAATTTCTGCATGTTTATTGCAGAATATTTTAGCATAAATAAAGTAATGAATTTTGCTGAAACCCCCACCCCGTGCACTATACGCAGCCGTATCAAAATATCCCTAATTAACAACCCCCTTTTCCCTCAGTGGCTAAATAATATATGGATGTTATGGACATAACTAATTATACTAGTTAAGTTTTTCATACACGTCTGTATCTAGTGGGTATATCCTATAGTGGTCATTATTACCTTCATGCTAAACATAAGACGATTGGTCACATTTAAAAAAAAAACAGATTGCTAGGATCATTGAAATTTTATTGAGTTGAAGTTTTTGCGCAAAATCTTAAGAGCTGGAGGTAAACAGCCTGGTTTTATGTTTGTGAAATAAAATTAAAAGATGCTTAGATGATGGGAATGCAAAACAATTATGTCCTGGGAAAGCCGAAATAAAATTGTATGTACTAGCATCTGCTTATCTTCTTTGCTATTGGTTATGTCTAACACAAGGTCACAGTAGCTAAAGAAGAGGGATTTATCCCACTCACGATAATAGTTTTAAAAAGCTCGATCTGTGGAAAAGTGTATGTTATTTCTGATGTTGCTAGTAAGACTTCAATTCAAAAATAAGTAATAAAATTCACTTACTGGCATAAAAGATTGCACTTGTAAAGACAACTGTGTCTGACTTGTGGATTTCTTTGGCATTATCCAAGTTCCCAAAAGCTTTGGTAACATTATCTGGGCTGTCCGGGTTTGGATGCAATTGACATATCAAGGTTGACCGACTTCCATCAGGTTTTGAAAGTGATAGATATTGAAACTCTCCCTTTTGCATTGGTAAATCATGAATAGGTTTAGCTAAATCTTTAACATTGAATTCATGTAGCCCACTTAATTCATCAAATAATTCTCCAACCACCACAATTGTTGATCTATAAACAGTGGCTGGTTTTGTAACAATACTAATGTGTATTGAATTAACTTGATAGCTTTTTGAAGTCGACACATCTTCTTGGGCAAACAGTGCATTGCTTTCATCAAGTAACTTCGTCCCATGGGATAATTTCCGTTGATCTTTCTTTTCAATAGCAGAGCCATCAAATTTATCATCACTATTTTTGGACATGTGCAGCTGGGCTAATTTGAAATCTTCATGAGCAATCTTCTCATCCACTGGTTTGTGCCATTCTTTTTCGAACTTCTTTTGTATGATATTCACCATATCTTCATCAACATCAACAAACCAAACGTCCTTGACAGGGACAACACCCAACTTATCAGCAAAGTCATCAAAGCTTTTGACAGCTTCCATGTAGCAGTGAGCACATAATTCTTTGGGTACTTTAAAAATTGCTGTTAAGAATATGAATAATAGTAAAACTAAATGAAAATAATTTGGAAATTTGTTTATTAAATTTCTTGATGCAAAAAAAAAAAATATTAAAAAATTGAAACTTCATTTATAATTTAAGAAATATTGTATTTATCAACTGTTAGAATAAAAAAAAATGTTCAGTTAAATAAAAAGGACTTTGAACGGTTTCTACAATTCAGAAATGTACACAAAGAATACATAATTAGAACTGGTTGAATTCATTTGAAAACCTTCAAAGACACAAGAACATTTTGGATTTTAAATTCAAATTTTTTTCTTCTAAATTTACCCAATGACCTTTCTATTTTAATAAAACTTTAAAATCTTAAAATGTCTACGGTGTATCAAAATAGGAAATGCTTACCAGCACTGATCGATGGCATGGCTATGGATACTTTCTTTAGCCTCGATGCTTCAACCAGACATCTGACCACAGTTCTACGCAGTTCTGTTAAACATCTGTCTTTATCTGGATAATCAACCCATCTTGGTCCCACTGCATGCATCACATATTTTACTTTCAGCAGCCCACCACTCGACACAAATACATCAGTGACTTCGAGAGGTCCATTAGTATTAATATGAGAATTGCACTCATTTTTTAATGAATGGCCAGCTGCTGAAGCAATTGCCTTAGCCACGCCGCCGCCATGCCGTAGATGTCGATTTGCTGCATTCACAATAATATCTACATCAAGTTTTGTGATGTTTTCTTTTCTCACGTAAACTTTTAAATTAGTTTTATTTCCTGCATAAAACTGAGCTCTTGTTTGTTTCAATTCACGTGAATGTCCAGGTTCACTTGTATATAAGACTGAGCTCTTGTTTGTTTCAATTCACGTGAATGTCCAGGTTCACTTGTATATAAGACTGAGCTCTTGTTTGTTTCAATTCACGTGAATGTCCAGGTTCACTTGTATATAAGACTGAGCTCTTGTTTGTTTCAATTCACGTGAATGTCCAGGTTCACTTGTATATAAGACTGAGCTCTTGTTTGTTTCAATTCACGTGAATGTCCAGGTTCACTTGTATATAAGACTGAGCTCTTGTTTGTTTCAATTCACGTGAATGTCCAGGTTCACTTGTATATAAGACTGAGCTCTTGTTTGTTTCAATTCACGTGAATGTCCAGGTTCACTTGTATATAAGACTGAGCTCTTGTTTGTTTCAATTCACGTGAATGTCCAGGTTCACTTGTATATAAGACTGAGCTCTTGTTTGTTTCAATTCACGTGAATGTCCAGGTTCACTTGTATATAAGACTGAGCTCTTGTTTGTTTCAATTCTCGTGAATGTCCAGGTTCACTTGTATCGCACATTTCTTTCTCACTGCGACGGATGGAGGCGCTACCTACAGAGGTGCTATCGACATAGGTGCTATCGACATAGGTGCTATCGACATAGGTGCTATCGACATAGGTGCTATCGACATAGGTGCTATCGACATAGGTGCTATCGACATAGGTGCTATCGACATAGGTGCTATCGACATAGGTGCTATCGACATAGGTGCTTTCTACAGAGTTGCTTACAACAGGGGTGCTTCTTACAGAGGTGCTGTCTCCGGAGGTGCTTTCTACAGGGGTGCTAACTTTGCCATCGTCACCATCGAAACGTTTGTCATTGGATGTGTGGCTTTTAGTTTGTTTTACATCGGACTCTTTCTCTTGTGAGCGATGCCACCCCAGCGGGTTTTCCACCAAAAATTGTCACTGTGCCACCAGTCATCCCCTGATTAATTTCATCCGGGATCCTTAGTTGAGCAAGCAAATCTATTTTCCCTGAGGAAACTTCTTTCCTCAGACCATTTCTCGTGATTCAAAAATGTTTGTTGAATCTTTTCTGACTGATTTACTGGAAAAATCAAAATGCATTATTAATGGTTGACAGTGTTCCCTTCTCCTTTCTTTGATCAATGAATTTAATTTTTTTTTTTTTAATGAATTTTCAAATATTAATATTTTCCACTTCATCCCTACTTCATTTCTTTCTGATTATTTAAATGTAGGGTATTTGGGTGTCACTGCCGACATGATGATTATGAATCATTAAGATTTTCCCGAAATTAATCTTAGTCTCGGTTTGTTTATGACTGTTTCGACACTACTTAACAATTAACAATAAATATTTATTCTTACCCACTATTGGTAATGAGGAAAAGTTTTAGGTTGTTTAAAAAAAATTTTAACAGATATTTACGTAGAATCATTTAATCTGTGAACAAATCCAAGAGACTACATTTTGTTCTATAAAAATAAGTAATATTAAAAAAATAACAAAATAATCTGTCACAGCCAAGAAGTACCGAGAGAAAATACTTACAAGTTTAGTATGTTTCCAGACATCGATAACTGATGGGATAACTCGCATTCTTCATTTAGATTAATTTAATTCGTTTCAAATTTAACTGAGACAAACCGTCCTTTTTGCTTTTGTGATAAAACTGAAAATAAAACTAAGACTAAGACTCCCCATCCCCAGCTCAATATTTTCCGTTTTTCGCTCACTTTTCCTGGAATTTCATTTTAAAAATTATATGATTTAAAAGCAGGGCGTGCAAGCTTGTTTCATTTTAATTAAGTTATTATTTATACTAAAATAGTTTGTATAAAGTTATATTTCTCTTCATGACTACCAGCAATCAAAATGGAGATTTTCCCCTGCTATTTAATTTTATAATTGAGAGAACAATGCTTCAATGCATCTTATTACAATAGTAATTGGGTTTTCATTTTCATTTATTTTTAGTATTAGCAATTTGGGGGAAAATCCGATATTATAACAATGTTAAAATGTGTATACCAGGGGTGGGCAAACTTTTTTGTGCGCAGAGCCACATTGGAAAATGTAAAGCCATTTGTGGTAGGGGCGCATATTATTATATCCACATTGTTTACAGCAGCCTTTCACAATACGTAATAATGAATTATTTATAGCAGTGTTTCTTTCAGACATTTTGCCACGGACGGGAGGTGGGGGATTCAGATTTTATTTTGGGGGGCGCAGTGCCAGTTGCCACTGGGCAATGGCCAGGGGCGAAGCTAAGGGGTGGCAGAGGGGGCATGCGTTCCGGGCGCCAGACTAGCGGGGGCGTCAAAATGTGCTTTAGTGGTGTTTGAAAGAAAATGATCGAACATTTTTATCGGGGTTAAGGGGAGAAATCGAGGGTGCCAATATAAAAAAAAAAAATCTAGACAAACATCATAGTGGTAAACTCAACCGAACAAAAGTATATCTTCTGGTACGACATACGCTGGAAGAAGTGGAGTCCTTCACATACTTAGGCAGCACCATCGACATAAATGGAGGATCCGAAGCGAAAGTAAGTGCTAGAATTGGAAAGGCTAGGTCAGCATTTGTGGGTTTTTTTAAGAAAATATGGGAGAAAAGGAGCTGACTCTTCAAACAATAGTCAGAATTTTCAACACAAATGTCGAAATAGGCCTACTATATGGAGTAGAAACTTGGAGAACAACAGCGAGCATCAAGCAAAAAGTACAGACCTTCATAAACACTTGCCTTAGAAAGATCTTGAAAATCAAATGGCCTGACAGCTAACGCAATCACCAACAAAGACTTACTAAATGAAAAATACCAGGAGCCTATTGCTGAAGACATCATAAAGAAAAGATGGATGAGGATAGGGCACACTCTCATCAAACCCCCAGATAACATCACCAGACAATCACTTAAATGAAATTCACAGGGGAAAAAGAAAGAAAGGAAGCCCCAAAAATACATGGAGACGTGAGCCAGAGGCAGACACACGAAGTATGGGATACACATGGAAGCAACTGAAGAGGAACGCACACGACAGAGATGAATGGAAAATTCTTGTAGACGCCCTATGCCCAAGACGGGTTAAAAGGCATAAGTCCGTAAGTAAGTAGGATGAATCTTGAGCGGTTGAGGGTTCTGGGGATCCGTTATCCAAAGAATTTCAAAATCTAGCCGCGCATTTTAGAGTATAGTTGAATTCAATGTATCTGTTAGACTTTTTGATCAGGGAAAGTAAATTTTTAAGGGTTCAAAAAAAAGTATTTATTTATATATATATTTTAAAATTTGTACGCAAACTTAGGCCTTTTCAAACCATTCATTTCTTGAAATTCATCATGATCACGCCCATAAACATTGTTATTGACGACATAACATGAGTGTGCATGTATCACGGTTTCGTATTATTATTATGTAGTAAGGCTACTGCAGACCTGTTTGCTTATATGATTATGGCGAATATTTACATGTCTTTTGCGATTCTCCGTCGGGACCCGGCAGAACAACAATTTTAAGAGACCCGGTTTGAAAAAAAATCCCCCACCAAAGAAGGGAGGGGTGGGGGAGGTTGGGTGGCGAAAGAAATAATTACGTCGCCAGCAAAGAAAGACTAGTGTGTTGTTACTAGGCTCAATATTAATACAGTGCTATCTTGTAAGCTATTTATATAAACACAAAGCATTAGTATGAGATGACGAAAACAGCGAAACGTTATGGTGATCTTTTTATTTTTAATCTGGTTAATACTTAATAATAATATAACAGGCTATTAACCTGAAACTATGCAGCAAAAATGTACTAGGTCGAAACATCTGTCTTGTGTAAAATTAATCAGGAAGACCTTAATGCACGAGGGCATTTATATATGGGAGCGCCTGGGATGACTAATATTCAAAATGGAAATCACCTCTTGTAGGACATGAAACTGCAATCGGCAGAATGTTTACCGGATAGACCCTCGGATAGAGTAAAAATGGTGCTTCCGAATTCTCCTTCTTAATTTTAGAAGAACAACATACTAAGGATCTAAGTGCGGTCGAAGGAAATCCTATCCCATTGCAACATGCATTGCCAGTTGGTTAACTGCTGATATTTCAGAATAGGTGTTACTTAATAAAAGTGCAACCAACCTGTTGCCAGTACGAATGAGGCAGTATTTTGCATTTTTTGTATAATGTGTGAGCCGTCGGATGCACCAGCATTATTCGATAGGAATAAGCTTAATCTAATGAAAGACAAAAAGAGCCACTATCCTGATGGAGAGGAATATCTTAGGGTAATTGAATCGTCTTTTGAACAAATGGACAGTCCTTTTAAGATTCTGGCCTTGTATTTCCAGATGGCAACTATGATGAGAAAATCAATTCTGGAAAATATTACAATCTAATTTCCGAAAAAAACATGCTCCAAGTGATTTTCAAGTGCTCCATAAGGGGCAAAGAAGGGCTTTCGACAAAATCAAGGAAGCTATTGAAACCCTTAAATTGCCCAAACGATGGACCAGGCGGAAGTGATAAAAGTTTCCTTTACAACGCAATCATGTTCTATGTGCGTCTTTTACAACACAATCATGTACTATGTGCGTCTTTTACAACACAATCATGTACTATGTGCGTCCTTCACAACACAATCATGTACTATGTGCGTCTTTTACAACACAATCATGTACTATGTGCGTCCTTCACAACACAATCATGTACTATGTGCGTCTTTTACAACACAATCATGTACTATGTGGGTCCTTCACAACACAATCATGTTCTATGTGCGTCTTTTACAACACAATCATGTACTATGTGCGTCTTTTACAACACAATCATGTACTATGTTTTTCATTTACAACACAATCATGTACTATGTTTTTCATTTACAACACAATCATGTACTATGTTTTTCATTTACAACACAATCATGTACTATGTGCGTAGCTAAACTGAATTAGTCTTGCCATGTACATACACAGACAAAGCAGCGAATTTGAATCGTTTCAAACTTATTATTCCAATAGATGAAATATCAACGTGCAATATTCGACATGAGACCAATACTGGCAAATGAACTGAAAAAGGACAAATTGATATTCTGAAATGAAGCTTCAGTAGCCGAAAAACATGGAGTAACTACAGTTGACACACTGTATAATGTACTCTTGGCCAAAGTTCAAAAAAATTCTTTCTTTTGTTAACAAATATTTTTTGGTTGCGGTCTTTCTTTTTCGGTGCTGATTTTAAACGAATTCTTCCTTTTTTTTCTTCACGATAAAAGAACCGACATACTATCTTTGTTCATGAAGAACAGTAAGTTTGAGGAGAATATTAAGGTCTTAAAGTTTGACTAAAACATGCGTGTCTATTAGGAAAATGTTCCATAAGTACAACGAGGCTTTTCAGGCGGACTTTTTAAAACTTGGAAATAAAAAACTCCAAGAGCCTTTATAAGAGGAAGGCATTATCGAAAATTCTTCTGTCCTCATTGAAAATGGATGCATTTTTGTATAATGTCTTTTCTGAGGTCACCCACTCAAGAGATGAAAGCATTTCTAAACGCGTAATCCTTATGATTAAAAAAACCAAAGTCAATCTATCTTAATGAAAATTTTCTTAGACAACGTAATTCTCAATTGAGATGCTATACTAGTACTTGGTTATAAGGAGGAGAGACTGCAATGAGTTTAGCAAAAAATGAAATGAGTGAAACAGAGCATTGAAAACCCGAAGAAGGAATGCAACAATACAAAGAACGTGTCGTCAAGAAGCATTCATCAGCAAGCAATAATCTGGATCCCTTGGATGTCCCTTTTGATGGGCCCACCATAGGCAAATGGTATCAGGGTATGGCTCTTTTGACGGTATTACCTGTGGCAAATGGTATGACTGGTGCGGATCTTTTAACAGCCCATCCTGTGGCGAATTGTGTTGTTGATTTGACGGACCCCCCACCATGGCGAACAGTTGCGTCCTGTATGACTGGTTTCATGGACCCCCATTGTTGCGAAAAGAATGTTGTCTACGAGAAGGTCCCCTCCGTATAGCCCTAAACAAAAATGTAAGAGTGTACAATCTAGAAGTATGATGTTATATACTATGTATAGCCTCTACAAGACCGATGTGTAGAACTCCGTTGCTGTCTCCTAGGCCCTACAAGGTTGATGTGTAGAATTCCGTTGCTGTCTCCTAGGTCCTACAAGGCTGATGTGTAGTACTCCGTTGCTGTCTCCTAGGCCCTACAAGGTTGATGTGTAGAACTCCGTTGCTGTCTCCTAGGCCCTACAAGGCTGATGTGTAGAACTCCGTTGCTGTCTCCTAGGCCCTACAAGGCTGATGTGTAGAACTCCGTTGCAGTCTCCTAGGCCCTACAAGGCTGATGTGTAGAACTCCGTTGCTGTCTCCTAGGCCCTACAAGGCTGATGTGTAGAACTCCGTTGCCGTCTCCTAGGCCCTACAAGGTTGATGTGTAGAACTCCGTTGCTGTCTCCTAGGCCCTACAAGGTTGATGTGTAGAACTCCGTTGCTGTCTGCTAGGCCCTACAAGGCTGATGTGTAGAACTCCGTTGCTGTCTCCTAGGCCCTACAAGGCTGATGTGTAGAACTCCGTTGCTGTCTCCTAGGCCCTATAAGGCTGATGTGTAGAACTCCGTTACTGTCTCTTAGGCCCTACAAGTCTGATGTGTAGAACTCCGTTGCTGTCTCCTAGGCCCTACAAGGCTGATGTGTAGAACTCCGTTGCTGTGTAGTGTAAGGTCAAATCATCACGATTAAAATGTTCTGAATTCTTTAATTATTAATATGCTGTTTAAACCACAGTCCACAACAATGCATAGCTAGTATTTACTGTGGTTCAATTTAGAAAAAAAAATCAATTCTTCATTCAACAATACTAAGATAAATTCCAATCACCAAATTACAAACACACCCCTACACCAAAAAAAAAATGTTTGCTGTCGCTTACAGAAATGTACACGCTCTTTTTCCAAGTTTTTTTTCCCCCCATCTCTAGCTGCGGTCATATTTGGATGGGTCTAGATCTAGATTTGTGATTAAAGAATGTATAACAACGAGTGACTCGGTGGTCTAGAAAGGGTCTAGGTGTTCCAATGAAATCTGGGAAGCATTTGGGTGTGCCGCGGAAATCTGAGCAGGGTAGGAGTGTGACATGTAAATATGGGAAGGGTCTAGGTGTGCTGCAAAGGTGTAAATCTGGGAAGCAACTATGAATGACACGGACATTTGGAAAAGTCTAGGTGTGCAGTAGAAATCTTGGAAGGTTCTAGGTGTTCCGTGGAAATCTTGGAAGGCTTTATATGTGCCGCGAAAATCTGGGAAGGATTTAAATGTGCCGCGGAAATCTGTGAATGGTCTAGGTGTGCCTTGAATGGAAAGGGTTTTATGACACTGTTTTAGACTATGACATCTAATCCCATTTTCAAGAGGTCAGTTATAACAAACAATGTATGTGTTTTATTTGCATTTTAGTTTAATAAAACATGCGAGCGATATAGCCTGTTATAATGCTTCTTGTTTGTTTGAAAAGATTTACACACACAGCGAGGATAAGTGTAACTTTGGAAAAAATACAATTTAATAGGAAGACATCACATGTGGAGAATCCATGTCACAAAACTCAAACCAGGTCTGAGTTGGTTATTATAGGAACCAAAAGTCCTTCAAGTCTGAGTTGGTTATAATAGGAACCAAAAGTCCTTCATGAATACTGTTATAGATAGCCTAGTATAGTGTAGGGCTTGGCTTATATTTAAACTTCACCGAAGAGTTACATTTAGCCACCAAAACTGGTCTGCTATAATGACCTTGATATTAACGTTATCGTGTAAATGTGTTGTGTCACTCCTTCCCTGCCCGCCCCTTTCTTGGCTGGGGAAAAGGCTGTTTACATTCGAATGCGTTCCATTTGTTCCATTTGTTCTCAAGACTACATTAAAAGACGCAATTTTTAGATTTTCTTTACTAGAACGTTTGGATTTTTATTCATATATAAAGCCCGCCCGGTTTCTTAGCAGACTGATATAGCGAGACTTTACAGACACAGCGAGACACATAAAAAGAGCGAGAGAGAGATTTTGTGATACGAGAATTTATTTTTGTGTGTCTAAATTAATATTATTATTTTTTTGAGGAGTGTACTTTTCTTTCACTAATTGCAAATTGATTAATCTTTTTTTTTTCTTTTTTTTTTTTTTTTTTTTTTTTTTTTTAAATTTATTTTTTTTTTTTTTTTTATTTGTTTTTTTTTTTTTGTTTTTTTTTTTTTTTTTTTTTTTTTTTTTGCGGTGTGTACTTTTCTTTCTTTTTTTTCAAATTGATTAATTTTTTTTTTTTTTTTTTTTTTTTTTTTTGCTTCTGTACTAAAATTTAGATTTGTCTAGAAAAATATTTATACAATTGAATTAAATATTTTTAGTATAACTACCACTGGAGTTGTTTCTTTACATTCTGTTTTTCTCAGTCTTTGTTACGTATTGTTTTTCTACGAGCGAAATGTTAACAAAGAATAAATCTTTCAAAAATATAACGGTACATTAAAAAATACACAAGAGGTATGTAGGCTGAATAACATTGATTTTATGAACACTGAATAACATATGACTTAATGACTACTGAATAAAATGTTATTTGATGAAGATTAGATAACTTGGGCCTTGTGAGGACTAAAAACATGCAACCAATATTAAACAAAATATTAGCACAGTTAAAATTGTGTTACTTGTGATACATGCAGCAACACTACTGGTACATTCCCATCCCCCGGGTAATCTATACAAGTAACAGTAAAAGCAAAATATTTTTAAAATCTAATGACATCACACAAAAAATTTAATTATGTTTAAAGTCTTTGATGATCTTAAAAAATTGTTGAGTCAAGTGATTAATCAAACTCTGCAAACTGCTTCTTTTTTCTGCTCAGACTTTCCATAAATTTTTCAACTAATCTTTTCTCATCCACGGTCACAGAGTCATCTGTCACTCCATATTGCCTTAACTCATCCATCAAGCTAGTTACATACGTTGGATCTGGGTAACCATGTCTAAAAAATGAGAAGGTAAATAATTTAGAGCAGTTCTGGAAACAGTGAAAAAGATTATTATTTTATTAAAAGTATAAGAAACGTGTAATTTGTTATGTATTGTTTCTTCATTAGTGAAATTATTTTCATTAATAAGTGCCACGTAGTGCCTTAATTAGCTCAGTATAGCTCAACCTTAGCAACTCTGATGCCTTGTGTTGTCTGCTACTTACGTAGACGAATTACGACTTGTCTTGTGGTGAATGTTCCAAACAATCCCTTCCATTCGTGTTGTATGTGAGACATCTATTGTGAAGATCAAACGTCTGTGAAATGCAACTCTTAAAAGACGTAATGCTCTATAGCCATCGTCAGTAGCTGGAAGATAAGCGGTTCTTTTTATTGACTTATAGGGCTTTCCGGGAGATGGATGTTGAAGTTCCTTCTGGAAATAAAACAGTCTTTGAAATGATTGAATCAAAACGTGGAGGTTATTTTTTTTAAAGATAGTGCAGTAGATTTCGTTGTATATTATAGAAAATGAGAAGTTAACTCATTTTTTGTAACATTTGGACCCAAAGTGTCTTTTTTTTTCAAATTACCCGAACCCGGTTTAAAAAAACTGCACCCGGTTAAGCCCCTAGTTACAGTAATGTTCAATCTAGGGACAACTTTATGTCCAATGTTTTCCTTGATATGTTTCCGTGCGTGTGGCATAATTTGTGACAGAATTTTGTTTGACTACCCCAATGATTACCAAACTTTTCCTAATCTCTTCGCCCGGGCCGTATCCAGGTTTCTGAATTCTAGCAAGTAGACCTAATGATAGCGACTTTTTTTTTAATTTAAAGGGTGTCGTAAAAATGAATAAAATATGTTAGTAGATCACTAAGGGCCATCTACTAGCCATGTGCAGAAGTGTCTGTAAATATAAATTATTTAAGTGATTTACTAGTTGGCACCGGATCTAACAGAATTCGCAACATGTCACTTCGGTTTGAAATGGAAATAAAATTGTGATACTTGTGTAACATTAAGCGACGCCTCTGTCATGAAGCCGCTGCCTCCCAGTGCGCGGTGGCGCAGTTTGGGGAGTAATTGGCTACTTCAGACAGACGCCAGAGAAAATAATGACGTTGACTTGAATTAATTGCAAGTGCGTCACAAATGTCTATAAATAAATTGAAACAGCTGGTTGTGGGGGTTAAAATATAATTCTTATATAAGCATGAGTGGTTTAACAGAGGAATGAGGTTTAAAAATGTAACATTTTTTGCATTAGTAAATATTGATATCCCCCAACAAAAAGAACACACATTTATGACAAAAAGCTCACTGTTTGGATTCCAGCAGGAATGATATAGCAAATCTCCAAACTGCCTTTTCTCTCATAGCCTTCGACGTCTTGAGATGAATAAAAACAGTTCATTTCTCCCTTGGGTTGCATGCCTGTTAAAATAGCGAAGGGACATCTACACAAGGGGCAGATGGAAACTTTGCCCAAACAAGTAGAACATAACAATGCCTGGCAGCATTTCAGTGATTCAATGTTTATACTTTCAAAACACACAGAGCAGCGGTCCTGTGAGTTTACTGGAGAGCCCAGATCTGCAATGCAAAAAAAAAAAACAAAAAAAAACGCGTTACACATTTATTACGTTTTAGTACGACTTGACTTTTTTTTTTAATTTTGGCTTTAATTTCATTTTATTTCATCCCTTTTAATAAGATGGGATATAGAGTGGGTTTTATATTTTAACATGTGTATGCAGAAAGAAAAACATAAAAGATGTCAACATTTTTAATTTTTACTAAGCATTAAAATCTGCCCTGGTGTCACTTTATTGACGTTTACTTTACCTTTAACAACCCTTGGCGTTGCTAGATAACCACTTAAGGTATCTGGAAAGCCCCCTGCTTTTACTCGAAAGTTTCTTGATCTTGCCGAAAAGTTCCGTTTTGCTGCTGGAAAGAACCTTGATCTTGCAGAAAAGATCCCCATTGGTGGTGGAAAGTCCCTTGACATTGCCGTAAAGCTCCCTTTTGCTGCTGGAAAGAAACTTGATCTTGTCGAAAGGCTCCCCATTGGTGGTGGAAAGTCCCTTGATCTTGCCGAAAAGCTCCCTATTGGTGGTGGAAAGTCCCCTGATTTTGCTGGATAACCACATGATGCTCCTTCATTACCAGCTTCTGATCCGTGATAAAGAAAATAATATAAACTTTTAGTTGCTTGGTTACAAATGTGTAAAAAAAATGTTTACGGGCTATAAGTAATAATAAAAGATTTTAAAATGTATTTGAAAACTGTGTGAAGTGTTATATAAATACAATGGAAGTAACATCTGCGGTAGTAAGCACCATTATCTATTTGTGCTGGTGGACCGAACACATTTGAACGATAGCTTTTTGAGACTGACACAACGGCGCTACTCGATACGAACAAAAAAATATTTTTTTAAACAGTAAACGAACGCGTCTCAACAAAAGAATCAGTGTTTTAATATTTGTGTAATACATTATCAAGCATAATTTCGATACGTTATCTGTCCAACATGAGATCGTTTCGTTCTCATAGTAACATGGTGCACTCCCTGTACTAAGAATGATTGCAAGCAGAAAGTTGTGATGCGTGAAAACTATCAGGCCTGATGAGAGGGTGACACAGCCTGTATATTGCCCCTGGGCCTATGCAGCTCAAAAAGGGGGCCATGGATACCTACTTCATCCTTTATACTTTTTGAGTATGGCAAAACCGTCTCGTAGCCTTGTTTAAAATTAACTGTATTGTTATTAAATGTCATACTGGCTTTCCTAAAACATATCCCAAAGATATAGTTAGCCACCTGTTATGTATTATAGTCTAGTGTGCCATAGGGCTTGGCTTATTTTTAAACTTCAACTGACATAGAGCTATTTTAGCCTCCACAGCGTGTTTACTAGTAATGACCTTCTCAGCCCGCCCCTTTCTTGGCTGTGGAAAACGTTGTGTTCCATTTGTTCTCACGATAACATTAGGTGACGCAATTTGTGGATTTTCTTTACTAGAACGTTCGGATTTAATTCCTATCGATAGCCCTCCAGACTTATCGAAACTTAGATAGACATAGCGAGAATTATATAGAGATACAAGACGTTATATTATAGTGTGTATAATTTAATATTTGTATTTCGAGGATTTTAACTTTTTCCACTTGCTGTAGGTTGATAAATTTTTTTGCTTCAGTACACAGATTAGTATTAGTATAGAAATTATTTTTTATAATTCAATTAAATATTGTCAGTATCACTAGTGTTACGATCTTCTTTGGTTAGGTCTTTACATATATTAAGAAATTACTAATGTTAAAACCAAAAGTTACGGTATGCGTAACGTTAAGACTCATTTCACATTAAGAACTCCCACAATTGAAACGTCTTATAATAGGGCAGCAGTTGTCTAGGCGTTACAATACTATCCTGGAAGAATACAATTCACAGATTTCATTTTGAAAATTCTTAGGTCTTTATTTACAAGCGATAACGACAGGTTCAATGAAAACGTCCTCTATTCAGACAATCATACAATTAGTACTTGCACGATCACCTTACCCACCGCTGTTTTCAAAAATTACTTATCACACCGCCTTTTATAAACTTACACTGCAAACAATCAGCATACACTAACTCAACACCAGGAACCAACTGACCTCACGACCTACAACTTTCCATATCAAACAATCACACCCCCAAATCTAGTTCTCAACCACTGGCTTTGGTGTTGTTTTCTTTCCAAACTGTTTTTTTCTCGGTCTTTTATTACGTTTTATTTCTTCTACAGGCCAAATATTAACACATATTAAATCTTTAAAACCCTAACGGTAGGTAACAATAGTTTTTTTTCCGAACGTGTACTAACATTTTGAATTTTTAATGTTGAAAACCATGACCGACATAGATTTGTCTGGAGTGAAGTAATACAAGCATTATTTTGTTTTCTTTGTCCATTAATTTGGGACAAGATTTGCTGCAGCGTTAGCTCAACATCTAAGGCCGCGGCTCTCAACCTGTGGGTCGCGACCCCTTTGGGGGTCGCGGGACCCTTTTCCAAAGGTCGCCTTAGACCATCTGAAAACAAATTTCCTTACACCTATGACGTAGCAACGAAAATAATGGGGTCGCCACGACCCGAGAAACTGTTAAAGGGTCGTGGCACTAAAAAGGTTGAGAACCACTGATCTGAGGCAATGCTTGCATCAACTGAAGGATGGCCAGCAGCTGAAACAATGGCGACAATTATGTATTTGCATCCCAGGACATGAGAGAAGCAAATGTCTTAGGCAGTGTTATCTGGCTTTGCGAGAACTAGAAAGACGCCTGTGATCAGGGGGGCATCAGTGGAAACAGAATATGTTGAGTGGTACAACATTATGAAACGAATATTTGATGTTGTATCATTCATTAGTAAACCGGGGCTTGTTTTGCTTGGCGGTTACCAGGGCATCGGTGAAAATGACCATGGAAAGTTTCTAGGAGTCATAGAGTCGTTATATTATTGGGATCCGATTCTAAAAATTATACGTGTTGCAAATTAAAGGGCCGCAAGAAAGAGAGAACGACTTCAAGTACTTTATCTCATGGCCAAGTTAATTGCTAAAGTCCATCACCTCTAAAGTAACAAATGTTAATTTCTTGTTTATTTCTTAAAATTCTGCGTGTCATGATTTATGTGACGGCCCTTCTTGTATGTTTCACGAGCGTGACGTAATTAGTTGTTTTTTCGTCCACTCCAGTGGTTCCAACATTTATTTTTAATTTTCGTCGCCTTGCCAAATTTAGGTTTTTATGGGGTGCACTATATAAAATTCGAATAAAATACACTTCTTCGAGATACTAATTAATTTTTTATTAAATAAAGGATTGCCCCTTTCGCATGGCCCTACCCAAGAGAGATGCGGCATCCCAGGGTGACGAGGCACATATTTTGGGAACCACTGAGATCGCCAAACAGCTATGAAAACCCATGACATATTTTTTACTATGAGGTCATAATGGTGTGTTTTGGTTTGGTTTAGTCCAGGGGTCGGCAAATCGTGGCTCGCGAGTTGCATGCGGCTCTTTATCGACCTGAGTGCGGCTCGGCCAATTGCCCACAAATCGGTTTTGACTCCGAAAAACATGGTTCTTGACAAGTTCTTGAAAAGAAACTTAGCTCCAAATAAAAATTTAATTGTCCTGCTGTTGATTTTTTACTCTTTTGACTAATAAGTTTGCTGACCATTGGTTTAGTCGAAAGCCCGCGTAGGGGGGTGTCTAAAAAAGTGTACGCGTGCAACAGGGAGGGGAGAGTGGAAGTTTTACTTTTTCCTGTACGAACTAAGTGTAAAAAGTACAATTTCCACTCTCCCCTAGTCAAATATCTTGGTCTGCAATAAAATTAAATTAAACAAACCTTTTAATGCATTCCCTGGAAAAATCTTTTCTGCATTCCTTGAGTCCAATATTTTGATGACATGTGGAATGCAATCTGCACCAGTGGCAATTAAAATTGATGTTATAACTGAATTATTCCTAGAGGTTCCTGCAGCAAAATTGAATACCATCTGTGTTATTCTTGAAATAATTTTACTGTGATCTCTTGTTTTCGTGGATTCTGAAAATGGATGTAAAAATAAACATCAATGTGTTCAATGATAAACCAAAAATAAAAGAACAGTTAATTCTCAAGTTTACCAACAGTCACTAGAGTTAGAATAACAAACGTCACAATTTATATAATTTTGTTTATTTTCTTAATTAAAGTTAACAATCTTACTTTATTTAGCATTTTGAAAACTTTATTTTATTGTTGTAATAAATCGTTAAAATAAAAAATGTATATTTCATTATTTAATACAATGCCTTTCGATTGTAAAAAATAACAGCTAACTTATAAGATTGCATCATACATACAAAAATTTTAATAATTAGATGCTTTGAGGCATTAAAAAAAATTATAAATACAACTACCTATAGGAACAGAACTCGTTTATCAATCGAGAACCACCTATGCTAAAAAAAATGTCTTCACTTTTAGTGAACATCTAAAAACAAAAATTTGAGAAAATAGTGGCACAAATTGTGTAGGGAAAAATCAAACCATTGAAACATAATTTATTTAATGACCATTTCATTGCTGTGGCAGCCAGCATCATTATTTGACATTTTATTAAACGACTCTACTCATGATCTATCTTGATTATACTTTCATGAACTGTTAGTAGTTGCTGTAGAAAGGGGATATCTTCAACTCCAAACATTTGATCCCTGCATGGTTTTTGGCAATCTGTTCTTTCACTAGAAATATTTGATTCAAAACTAAATAATAAAATTCACTTACTGGCGTAAAAGATTGCACTTGTGAAGACCACCGAGTTTGACTTGTGGATTTCTTTGGCATTATCCAAGTTGCCAAAAGCTTTGGTAACATTACCTGGGCTGTCCGGGTTTGGGTGCAATTGACATATCAAGGTTGACCGACTTCCATCAGGTTTTGAAAGTGATAGATATTGAAACTCTCCCTTTTGTATTGGTAAATCATGAATAGGTTTAGCTAAATCTTTAACATTGAATTCATGTAGCCCACTTAATTCATCAAATAATTCTCCAACCACCACAATTGTTGATCTATAAACAGTGGCTGGTTTTGTAACAATACTAATCTGTATTGAATTGACTTGATAGCTTATTGTAGTTGATACATCTTCTTGATGTAACTTTCCTGTGCTTTCATCATCAAGTAATCTCATCCCTTTGTATGACTGGCGTTGATCTTTGTCTTTAATAACAGATCTACCAAATATGTCATCACCTTTTTTGGAGAGGTGCTGCAGTGCAAATTCGAAATCCCCTTTAGCAATCTTCCCATCAACTGGTTTGGGCCATTCGCTTGTAAACTTCTCTTCAATGATATTCACCATAACGTCATCAACATCAACAAATCGGACGTCCTTGACAGAGACGACGCCCAACTTATCAGCAAAGTCATCAAAACTCTTGACAGCTTCCACGTAGCATTGAGCGCATAATTCTTCGGGTACTTTAAGCAGAGCTGTGGAGGATATAACACAAGTTATCAAGAAGTTTGTAAAAATATTTAATACTTTCATTTAAAAAATAAATAAGCCATATAGAAATACATACAGCGAGTCTAAACAATAGATAAGCCATATAGAAATACATACAGCGAGTCTAAACAATAGATAAGCCATATAGAAATACATACAGCGAGTCTAAACAATAGATAAGCCATATAGAAATACATACAGCGAGTCTAAACAATAGATAAGCCATATAGAAATACATACAGCGAGTCTAAACAATAGATAAGCCATATAGAAATACATACAGCGAGTCTAAACAATAGATAAGCCATATAGAAATACATACAGCGAGTCTAAACAATAGATAAGCCATATAGAAATAGATACAGCGAGCCTAAACAATAGATAAGCCATATAGAAATAGATACAGCGAGCCTAAACAATAGATAAGCCATATAGAAATACATACAGCGAGTCTAAACAATAGATAAGCCATATAGAAATACATACAGCGAGTCTAAACAATAGATAAGCCATATAGAAATACATACAGCGAGTCTAAACAATAGATAAGCCATATAGAAATACATACAGCGAGTCTAAACAATAGATAAGCCATATAGATATACATACAGCGAGTCTAAACAATAGATAAGCCATATAGAAATACATACAACGAGTCTAAACAATAGATAAGCCATATAGAAATACATACAGCGAGTCTAAACAATAGATAAGCCATATAGAAATACATACAGCGAGTCTAAACAATAGATAAGCCATATAGAAATACATACAGCGAGTCTAAACAATAGATAAGCCATATAGAAATACATACAGCGAGTCTAAACAATAGATAAGCCATATAGAAATACATACAGCGAGTCTAAACAATAGATAAGCCATATAGAAATACATACAACGAGTCTAAACAATAGATAAGCCATATAGAAATACATACAGCGAGCCTAAACAATAGATAAGCCATATAGAAATACATACAGCGAGTCTAAACAATAGATAAGCCATATAGAATGAGATAATTCCTACAAATGAAATTAAAACAACAACTTTAACTAGGGGTTATCCAAAAAGGATGTCTGCAAAAAAATGCGCATTTTTTCCCCTCCCCTTTTGACCGTATGTTCCCCCCCCCCCCTTTTTCCGGGGTTTCGGAGGCCCGCCGTAGCATTCGAAAATTTACGGTGCAAAATGTCCGAATCAAATAATGATAATAAAGAGGAAAAAGTCACTAGAATTAAACTTGTAAAACAGTTTGATAAGGGGCCATCCATTGATTACATAGGGCACTGGAGGGGGGGAGGGGGGGTATTTTGAAGAGTATACATACTAATGCCCAGGGTCGAAAGGGTCTTCACAAACTGCGTACATTTAATAATTATCCTAAAATTCTGAACCTCTGTAATATTTCTAATGCAGCCAACTTTTATTGGAAAATCTATTAAATCCATGTTATTTATTTTATGAAGTCTAAAAATAAAATCACTGCCATGTTTTGCCAAAGAGGAGTACGCGCTGTGGGCCTAAAATATAGATCAGCCATATAAGAATACATACAGTGGGTCTAAAAATAAATAAGCCATATAGAAATACATACAGCGAGTCTAAACAATAGATAAGCCATATAGAAATACGCGCAGTGGGCCTAACATTAGATCACCCATACAGGAATACATACACTGGGCCTAAAAATAGATAAACCAAATAGGAATACATACAATGAGCCCATGGGCGCCCGCAGAAAACTTTCTAGGGGGGGGGGCAAAAAAATTGATTAACTTTCCAAGGGGGGGGGGCAAAAAAATGTTAGTCATGTTTTAATATAGTTTTAATTTACTGTAGCGTATTTGTATGGTGAACGAACGGACAGGACATCAGCTTAGTTACTTTCTCTTTATTTTCTCTTTACTTTAATATTTTTTTGGTCTATTTTTGTCTAAAAATTTGTTATCCAATCAATCGAGGGGGGGGGCGCCCATGAATGAGCCTAAAAATAGATCAGCCATATAGGAATACACACAGTGGGACTAAAGCAGCGAATAACGAAAGCTAAATTGCGGACGTCCGCAAGACCCCTTGCTCCCTTTAAGCATTTGTCCGCTATTGAAAGATGCACCCCCACCCAAGACCCAACCACTTGCGGTCGTCATTTATGGGGACCCCTGAACAGTTATGTCCAGTGGGATTTTTTTTTCAAATTGTTCCTGTGACTAAAACAAAAAGGGGGGGGGGGGTCATTTTACTCCATCACCTGGGAAATGAATCTATTAGCGCAAACATTACGTATAATGATGACCGGGGTCAGCTCTAGCTTTGACCCTTTCAATCAACATAATCGTTACTTTTTGTCCCACTTTATTTTCTCTCCTGCAATCTATAACATTGAAGGAAAATAATATCATTGTCAGAAAAAAAAGGTTGTACGTACTGACAACGCAGTGATTTTGGGAAGGGGGGGGGGCAACATTCAAGGGAACAGATGGCTCCCGAGCGAAAGTGTGAGGAGGTGTCTGGGAAGGGGCTCAGAGCTGCTTCTAAATAGCTAGTCTTTAATGAACCCCATGTCTATATATAACTCGAGGTCACTCCAGTTTGTGACGCGCCCTAGTATGATTTTGGCCCCAGCTTACTTTCGCCCCAACCCCCTAAAGGTCACTTTGATCATGTGTGGGGCGATGGCGGCCAGAAATCGTTGGATTAATTACAAATGTATCAACAAATGACGTCTGTTGTAAAACTCCTCGGTCTTCTTTAAAACAAGTTTTTTCTTTCAAATTCTAAGATTTAAATGGGGGGAATTTTTGTTCTAAAACTAGTATAAAAGGTATTAAATAGAACTGATTAGAAAATCAAAATATTAATTTACAAAACCAATATAAAAATATAAATTCACTTTAACAAGAGATAGAAAATGAATAGAGATTGCTAATGTTTGATACTTAGCTAGAATTTACATCAAAATATTACAAATAAATTCCTTTTAGTTAGTTTCATCCCGTAATGTACCGAGTATAGGGCGTACTTTTTCCCACAATGCGTGTCTTTGAACTATGGATGTTGGGGACAAAAATACCGAAAGATATGCCTAGATGTGAACAATGGAGAAAATTTGCAGATTATGCGCTGGATTGGCCCATATTCAGACCAATGTTATTTAGAAAGAAATAGCGTATCTAGATTTGCCTTGAGCCTTCTGGGCCTAAAATCTATGGAGCGTAGCGATATTTCATAGCTTCTTATATTTCATTACTTAATTTGTTTTACTACATACACTTTAGGCCTACTACTTTTACAGTTTCTTAAAATGTTTTTTAATGACATTTTATTTTTTATTTTTTTAAATAATTTTTTCTCTGTATTGCTGTATACATTTTTCTCTGCGTGGTGAAATTTGACTTGCTCTAAGGCGCACAGCCCCACCCCGAAAGATGCTTGAAAGTAACACCAATTATGTCTTTTTATATAATGAAATGAAGCAACGTAATTATATTATTTATGTATAGTTTAGTACTGTATAGCATTAAATTTGTGATCTAAATTATGATATTAAACTAAGATCTTGATCTCATTATTAAAAATTTTATTTCTCTCAGGACAAAAAAATAAACTATCTTTTTACCTAAAAAACTCATTATAATTATTTGGGATATTAAGTCTCCATTGTTTTTTTTTCATTGAACATCAACACAATTTTTTTAAAGGAATTATTAATTGATTAAAGGTATTTGATGACTTCAAAAAATATATTTTTAAAAATTATTTGAAATTTACATGCTTCCTAAATATATTTTCTTCTTATGAAATTATGTTTATTTAAACCATTTTGACATTGCTTTCGTCTTCACTACTAACAATAATAAAAATGCTTACCAGCACTGATAGATGGCAAGGCTATGGATACTTTCTGTAGCCTTGATGCTTCGACCAGACACCTGATAACAGTTCTACGCAAATCTGTTAAACATTTGCGTTTATCTTCGTAAGCCTCCCACTTAGGCCCAGCAGCATGTATCACATAGGTTGCTCTTAAACGTCCACCAGTCGACACAAATACATCGGTGATATCGAGGGGTCCATGGGCAGTAATGTGAGAATTACATTCATTTACCAAAGACTGGCCAGCAGCTACAGCCACTGCCTTTGCCACGCCACCAGCATGTCTCAGCTGTTGATTTGAGGCAGTCACAATAATATCTACATCAAGCTTTGTGATGTTTTCTTTTCTCACATAAATTTTTAGATTAGTTTTAGGCCCTACGTAAAACTGAGCTCTCCTGTGCTTCAATACATGCGAATGTCCTGGTGGGCTTGTGTTACACGTTTCTTTCTCACAGCGAAGGATGGGGGCGCTCTCTATAGAGGTACTTTCTACAGAGCTGCTTTCTATACTGGTGCTTTCTACAGAGATGCTTTTTACCGAGGTACCTTCTAAAGAGGTGCTCTCTACGGAGGTGCTTTCTATAGAGCTGCTCTCTACAGAGGTGCTTTCTACAGAGCTGCTCTCTACAGAGGTGCTTTCTACAGAGCTGCTCTCTACAGAGGTGTTCTCTACGGATATGCTTTCTATAGAGGTGCCGACTCTGCCGTCGTCACTATTGACAAGTTTGTCATTGGGTGTGTAGCTTTGGGTTTGTTTTACGTTGGACTCTATTTCTTGTGAATTTTGATCACTTGCGGCTTTTCCTTCAAAGTTTGTTTCTTTGCAATCAGTCATCCCCATATTATTTTCATCCGGGTTCCCTAGTTGAGCAAGCAAATCTAGTTTCGCTGAGGACACTTCTCTCTTCAGGCCATATAGCAATACTGTACTTCGAGAAATAATAAAATGAACATTTAAGTAATTTTCTGACAATTCGTTCATGGCTGAAAGTGACCTTTCATAATTGCTGACTGGAATTTCTTGTGATGTGAATTCCTTTATCTGAGAGATTATAGAGTCTTGAGTATTTTTATTCAAAGTTATTTCAAATTCATCTCCTTTTTCTACTGAATATTTAGCCAAATTTAAACGAACCAAATATTTCGTTGCTGCTTGAAAGTGTTGTTTTTTCATCCTAAAAACTTCCACATCATCATCATCATCTGGATCAATTTCCTTTGCTGCACTTTCCATCAAGTCAAGTTCTTCCATGTTAACCAGGGCTTGGTTGGTTAAAGGATTTTTCTGAAAGAGTTTTGCCAAGTTAATGTTGTTGTTTTCTCTTCGCATCCATATCTCTATATTTTACAATAACTTGAGATTTTTGTTTTTTTTTTATTTCCAATTTCCATCGGCTCCTTAAAATCTGTATTAATGACTATATATCTTCCTTTAATTTTAACATGTGTCCATTGCTCTTATAATGAAATATGCTTTGTTTTACACATGTCCATTTTTGCTAATCTGATTGCAGCCTCTCTCCCTTATTACCATTGAATCTCTCCTGGCAGATTTTCTGAAAAATTAAATGCATTATTGATGACAGTGTTACGTTCCACTTTCTCTCATCAGTGACCAAAAAAATAATAAAACGATTACTATTTTATTTTGTCCCAGTCTTGGTAAATGTTAAGGGCGACTGCCACTATTTTATCGAATTTCACGAATGTATCCCTAAATCGATCCCTATGCCTAAGCCTAATATGAACCCTAAATCGATCCCTATGCCTAACCTGAACCCTAAATCGATCCCTCAATCTAACCTAAACCCTAATTCACTGCAACTATAACAAACACTTAAAAGACGCCGTGGCAGCCGTCCTTAAAATTAGCCCCAGTCTTTGTAGTTTCCGTTAAGAATTCAATTAAAATTTTCGGCTAAAAGGAAGATAGGATGCCACGACGTCTTTTGCGTGTTTATTGGAGTTGCCATGAATTAGGGTTCAGGTTAGGTTTAGGGATACATTTACTTAGATTTAGTGACAGAATTAGTCTTAGTCTTGTCCAATATACCAAATTTTCAAATATTAATAATATTTTCCACTTCCTTCCTACTTCATTTCTTTCTGATTATTCATATCAAAGGTTTTTGGGTGTCACTGCCGACAAGATGATTAAGAATAATTAAGATTTGCCAAAAATCAATAATTTTAGCTTGAACTTGAATTTGTTTCTGATTGTTTTGGCAAAAATGTAATAAAAATGTATTAATACCAATTATAGTTCTATAGTCTATAGGCAGTAAGACAAAGTTTGAGGTTGTTTTGTTGAGTTGTTTTTTTTAATTTTAAACAGTACAGATCATTTAATTTATGATCTAATCTAAGAGAGTTTTTATATAAAACTAACTAATAATCTGTCACTGCTAAGAAGTACGGACAGAAAATACTTACAAGCATATTTCCAGACATCGTTAACTGATGGAATAACACGATTTTTAGATGTAGATTAATATAATTCGTTTCACATTTTAGTTGAGACAAACCGTTCTCATGCTGTTGTTATCAAACTGAAAGTGAAACACTTCCCAGGTCAAAATGTTCCATTTTTCGCTCACTTTTCCTGGAATTTAAGTTTTAACTTTTAAAAATATTAACAATTAACTAATTAAAAGCAAGGCGTACCAGGGTGTAGTATTTTAAACTTACTGATTTAATTTCATTTGGCCCTAATTAATCTATTATATTACCTAAAATAGATTGTAGAGAGTTTTATTTTTTTCATAATTATTGTTAATGAACATTATTGAACATGGATATTTGACCCCGCTATTTAATTTAACACTTGAGAGAACAATGTATTTTATTGCAATAGCGGAAATGGGTTTTCATTTATTTTTAGTTTGAGAAATTTGGGGGAAATCCGATATTATAATACAAACACTTTTAGAATGTGTAGACCAGAAGTTCTCAGCCTGTGGGTCACGACCACTTTGGAGATCGCACGACCATTTCCCAAGGGTCGCCTAAGACCATATGAAAACACACCTCATTAGAGCTATGAAGTACCAACGAAAATAATTGTGTGGCTGAGGGTCGAAACGACATGAGAAACTATATTAAAGGGTCGCGATATTAGAAAGGTTGAGAACCACTTGTGTAGGCAGTGTAGCACATGAACAATAAACAATTGAAAATGAAAATATCAGGTCAGGGTCTCTACGTACTTGGTTTATTTTTGCGCCTCAGCACCAGAGATTCATTTAGATAATTTGTTTCAGGGGAGGGGGGATCTCAGATGATCGGGTCGGCGGTGCCAGTGGCTTAGAACTTAGGAAGGGTTGGTGGAGGGGCGGTTTGCCCCCCCCCCCCTCCGCTCCCTCCTGGGGCAATTTTTCATGAATAATGTAATGGACTTTTAGTCTGGGGCAAGTTGTGACTTTTCTTCTCGTGCAGAATTCGGGTCGGCGGTGCCAGTGGCTTAGAACTTAGGAAGGGTTGGTGGAGGGGCGGTTTGCCCCCCCCCCCCTCCGCTCCCTCCTGGGGCAATTTTTCAAGAATAATAAAATGGACTTTTAGTCTAGGGCAAGATGTGACTTTTCTTCTCGTGCAGAAAAAGTCTCAATTAGTAACAACCTTTTCAATAGTTAAGCCTTTATTCTCCATTTATTGATATGTAATATCAGCCTTCAAAAAGAAAATTTGTATTTATTTTAAAAAGTATGAGAAACCTAAAAAAAAAAAGTGACGCAAGAAAACAATGATCGTGTCGGCATGAAGCCTTCTTCGGCGAACAAACAATAGTAAAAACAATAAAAATAATAAAAATAATAAACACATAGCTGCAATGTAGTATTCGATAAGACACATTGCACTGTACTTAGTGTGTCCACATTTTCACATGGGTCAATAAGCGATCTTCAGTCCTCGCCAAATATCTCACCAAAATGTTCCTAAACTGGTTTTACTGCAGCATGGTGTGCATTATGGGCATATACCCGAATTCAGCCCAAAGGTTCCCACAGTGTCTGCCGCAGCTTCCTCACAGTGGAACAGCGAAGTGAACCTTTTTCATTTCTTCGCCTTGTTAGCAGGCACTTGATAGAACTTGACATAGGACGCCTTGTGAAACGGTTGGGGATATGATGTTGCTAGTCTAAAAGCTCCTAGCTGATGCCAGGGCAGCCTTGAAACTTTCGACCGATGTCGAGTTCACAGTGGCATCGTTCAGGTGGTTCCATGGACAGCTGTGTGTGTTCTGCTCATGCTTCAAAAAAAACCTTCTAATTTATTCGAGTACACGACCAGACGGTAAAAACAAAAAACAAATTATTGTGTACATAAAAAGTACTTCAAAAAAAAAAACATAACTAAAAACACAAACACTTAATTTCTTTGAGTGGTAGTGCAACGCTGGCCGGGTACTCGCTAGTCCACAATATAACACTATTTAACAACAGTTGTCTTACTTAAAGCATCATTTTAAATTTGCCACACTCCAATTCTCCAATGACAAAAATAAAAATAGGCCGACACGTTGTTGTGTTGTTATAACAAATTGTTTACTTTTAGCTCACTCAAAATTTCTTTTTAAAATAAATGTACAAATACAAAAATCTGCAGTGAGTCAAATGTTTGTTTGATCTGCAAATTGAGTGCCATTTTAACGATAACTCCTCTAAGAATAAAATTGAAAATAAAATCTATCCATACAAACACAAAAGATTGATCTCATTGGCAACCACATTTTATTTCTTCTTCTCTCCAAATATATATATATTTTTTAATGGTGCAAAGCTGCTCACTTATTATCTTTTACTTTATACATGGTGAAAAGGAATTGTAACGACAGGTAACTCTGTTTTGTGATTTTTATGTTTTTAATGGCTTGATTACAGGATCAATGTTTATTATTCCCCCTACATATTCAGCCTTTTCTTTCTTTAATCCCTTTTTAAAGAAAAAAAAAACCTGCCAACTCTAAGCTACATATTGATTACACGTTAATATAATGCTACAAATAAATAGAGAAAAAACAAAAATTCCACCAACTCAATAATCCCTTTAAAATCAATGAGAAAATGTTTTGTTTTACATTACAGGAAATAAATTAATTTTGCAAAACCTTTTTTTTTTAATCTGCAATTTTTTTTTCTTAAGAATGTATGTTATTTGAAATAATTTTTAAAAAAGTAACAGCTAATAATAATAAATATGATATTTACTAAAAAGTAATATTGACCTTTAATGGCTATATATATTAATTTGAAAAACAATATTTAACAGATCAACTAAATGTGTAATAAACATTTTTTAGACATAAATAAGCAATAAATTAAAAAATTCAGATTTCAGATTGGACTGATCACAGATTATGATTACTGATTACGATAACTTGCAATTCGTTACAAAGGACACCATTGATTTATTAACATTCACCGTATAACAAAACTTCAGAAATTCAAGATTTATTAAAATATAAGGTCGTTGATTAAAAATTATTTATTTACAATTTTATCTTACTTAGTCTTTTTTTTTCACTTTATTTAACTTTGTATTGTATTGTTAAAATAAAACATGTCAAATTATCAGTTAACCCACTGCAAAAATTGCAAATTTAGGTTGTTTGATTCATTACGAACACAAACATGTAACAAACAAACTCGAGGAACACAATTCCTTCGTAAACGAAGAACAGTTTGTACAGTACACATTGAACCAGGGCTTGAAAACTAAACCATAAAGACAAAAGCTAGAGACAAACTATTTTTAGAAATTCTAATCTGTCTGGCACTGATTCACACTGCAAAAGGCCAGCTTTCTCGTACACTGTTTCAAATATGACACGTAAGTTGAAAACCAACTAACAATGTTTCTTCAAACAATGTCTTGCAAATTCATGGTCTTAACTTTTTTTTGTATTGATTACATTGATATATCGAAAAATTGTATGATTTACTATGAGGACTAAAAGTTTAAATAAGAGTTAAAGAAGAAAGTTTCATTTTCTTTAACAATTAAGTTTAGGCTTAATTTTTCATGTATGAAATTTGTACACTATACGTTTTATAATTTCATTTTTTTATGCAAAATCTTACAACTGAGCTATATCTGATGAGGAGATTGAATACAAATTTGCCTATCAAAAATAAATTGTTTGTAAAATCAATATTCTTCTACTTATGATACATGCAACCAGGCAACTGGTACATTTTCCATTGGAATTATATTTCTAAACAAAAACAATAGAAGCAAAATATGCATAGATGATATTAAAAAATATTAAAGAGAAACACTGGAGTAGTTGTCACTGATTATTCCTTTGTCCTCCACAAAGGAATTCAGACATACAAATTGTATGTATATGGGGTTCACTGAGTGTTAATAAAACTTTCTGAGAAAGTAAAATAGTAAGCTGAAAAATTGTTGTACTAGGGTATTTGTTTAAATATTTATTGTACCAGTAGTGTTAAATTGATTATTGTTTCATTTTAAAAATTAAGAAATTATTTTAGTAACTGAGCAAACTGAGTAACCGTTGCACATAAGCCAGTACTTGGTTGCAGCAAAGTAGTCTATCAGACTCAGAACTGCAATATTTATGAATATTTTAAATTCAAATTTATTTAAATCGTATAGTACCGATATTTCAAATGATTATTCATTGATTATATTGTAATTTAATTAGTAGGCCTATAGCAGAGATTAATAAGATTAGTTCTAACCTTAAAAGATCTTCGTACGACAAAACCACCCATCATTATTTAAATATCTAGTATTTCATTCTTTTTTCATTGATACAGATTTTAAACTTAAACAAAAATCATTGATGACATCACTTGTATATGATAATATGGTCTACAGTATTTGTTTTAACTTCCAAATTCATTTAGCATCTAGCTTTACAATTTCTAAATAAACTTTTTAATGCCTTTGATAATCTTGCAAAATGTTTTAGTAAACAAAAAATCAGTTAAACATTGTTACTCGTATCCTTCCTAAGATTGGCCATGAATTCATCCACTAATCTTATTTCCTCCCGTGTTATGGACTCCTCTGTTACTCCATTTTGACTTAACTCTAACACCAATCTCATCAAATAATTTGGATCTGGGTAGCCAAGTCTAAAAATAGAAGGTAAATAATTTAGAGCAACTCTGACTACAATGCACACATTTATATTTAAAAACTATTTTTTTAAATATTAATTAAATTCTGGATTGTCTCTTCGACTGTGAAATTATTTGTGTTAATAAATGCCCCTAAGTGCTCATAACTATCACAGTATAGCTCAACCTTAGCAATATGAATATGGATGTATTTGATTTTCTGCTACCTACGTCGTTGTTTTGTGGTGAATGTTCCAAACAATCCTTTCCCTTTGTGTTGTATGTGAGACATCTATTGTGAAAATCAAACGTCTGTGAAATGCAACTCTCAAAAGACGCAATGCACTATAGCCATCGTCAGTTGCTGGAAGGTAAGCAGTTCTAGTTACTGACGTATACGGCTTTCCGAGAGATGGATGTTGAAGCTCCTCCTGGGAATCAAATTTTAAATAGGCTTTAAATTTTTGGTTATAAAAAAAAAAGTTGTTAAACATGTTACCCTTCATGTAGGTGGCGTGGATTAAGGAGGTTAAATACTTCTCTTATTGAAAGTTAAAAAGCTTTTATAATTACCAAGACTTACATAGCATAATTTTAATTTTACCTGACAGATAAAAATGTTCTTGGGTTAAAGAAATTTTAAATTATTCATCTGCAAAATATCACTCATTTGTGAACATAACTAAAATATAATAGCCACCTTATATATTCTATGTATATCAGCATAAGTAGTATATGCCACAAGAAAAGCTTAAGTACGTCAAATTAGTTAAAGGCTGAAGTCTTTTGATGACTTAGAGTTATTATTTTTCTTTTTAAAAATTGAAATTCTCTTCAATTTTTTTTTGTTCTTGTTTTTTTTTTTTTTTTTAAATTATATGAATACCTAAATCATGGCTTTGTAATGCAGCAGTTGCCATGACAGCCAGGGGCGGATCGAGGGATTAAATCAGCCCGGGCTCCAGTTACTTGTTGACTATGGTATCCTGTATTGTATTGTCAAAGCTACTTCCCTTTTATTGTCTTGATTAGAAACCCATTTATTGTCCTTCAAAGCCATGACAATAAAATGGGTTTCTAATCAAGACAATAAAAGGGAAGTAGCTTTGTTTGTTAGAGAGTTATCATGTAAGATCAAGGCATGCGTGAAGCTGTGCACTTGTGTTAGCTTTCTTATTTGACTTTGTGTTAGATATTTGAACACTAAATATACTGTATGGCGGGTAACGTTTTCAAAAGTCCTGGGTTTGGGGTATAAAGTATGTCCAAATTATAATAAATGAAATTTAAAAATTTATTTTCTGAAGTATTAATTTTGAAAATCAAAATGCTCCTAAAAAAATGGGAAAAAATAAGATAAAAAACATAAGTTAGTGATTACAAAAATAATATCAAATAAATATTCCTTGATTTGCCAGGCCAACTATGATAGACTTAGGAAATATTTATGACATGTAAATAACAATAAAGATTCAACTATTTTACTTTTTTTAAGGATGATATAGAAGCATACCAAATATTCAAATTAAAAGCACACTTCTTACAAGTAGGCTACTGATATTTTCTGTAGTCAAGTAGGATCTACAAAACTTTAAATCCATATCCCCATTATTTTCATAATCGCCATGTCAATTATTTATTACTTCTAGATTTATTTCAGTGTATGCTGTAAAGCCTTTCTTCAAATTTAGAAACAAAATCCAAAAGTTCTTCACGAATTCAATTCGCTATTGGTTCTGAGAGGAATCGCACATTTATTTTGATGAGAAATTTAACAAAGTTCATGCGAGACTCTTAGCAAGTGCGCAGTCGTTGCTCTCACCTTTCTGCATTCGGCAATTCTTAGAATTAATCAAATGGAAAATTCGGCATCTCTTTTCCTTTAAAAAATCCACTAGTTATGAGATCAGGGTTTCTTTCAGCTATATCTGCGTAAAAATGACTTCCCCCCCCCCGGGAAAGCCAAGTGCCCCCGGAGCAAAAATATGTTCAATAATAAATCAACTGGCACTGCTGNCTGAAATAATCACTGTATTAGATACAAATGACTTTTTGTTGGACAGAGTTGAGAGCATCTTATAATTTAATACAATTTTTTTAATAACTTTGTTGTCTTTTGTTCAAAAGCTTTTGTTGACTGAAAAATATATTAAACCTTTTTTTTTTATTAGCGGCTAGTGCCCAAAAAGATATCGGCCCATAAGGGGGAGCATGAAAGTTCAATACATCGATCCGCCCCTGATGGCAGCAATCATTCACTTTCCTGGCACCAGTTTTTAAAATTAATCAGTATATCAAAATAAAAATATTTTACAGTAAGTTTCCATCTTTATATAGCACTTCAATGAAAATGGCTTTCCAGTTAATGCAGTCTTGTTTCACTTTGTTTCTATGCCACCCCCCCCCCCGTCTAACCCTTCATTTAGGAGTTTAGAGATTACCAGCAATTCAATTCATCCCTATTAAATATAACCAATCAAACCACTTCTATTTTAAGGCAGTAGCACTATTAGTGTCAACATAAGTTCAGTAAATGCGTTTCAAAAGAGACTAAAGGTTTTGGCTTCATCAATGAACAGATATTTACTTTTTCCTTTTTCCAAGTTTAAAAATAGTGTTTTTAATCATTCCTGTTGAGTTTAGGATTAGTTTTCTTTCCTTGAATCGTGTAATAATTATAATCATTATAGTGTTTATGAATTATTTATTGATTATGTTGATAATATTGTAACATTTAGTGAAAACTTTAGAAAGTATTGCCTTTAAGAATTATAAATAAACATTTAAATCTCAAGAAGACATTTAAAAATCTACTAATGGCTACAATGGATTAATGGACAAGTATAAAAATCAGATAGTTCCTTTACACTGATTAGTCTCCTTGCTCTGTTTATCTATTTATCTAATCATATTTCGTTTCAAAATATCTATTTCAAGTATCTATTTTAATCCACACAAAAACAAAAAAAACATCTATAGTAAGAAACTGTCACGACAAGATTGTGTAGTAAGAGCAGCCTGTTCCGGTGAAACCCCAGAATTTCCTTAACTTAAAAAAAAACAAGCAGTGTGATAAAGATTTAATATGACAAAGAACTTACTGTTTGTTTTCCGGCAGGAAAGTAATAGTCAATCACCAAACTTCCTTTCCTCTCGTAGCCATCCACATCTAATGGTGAATATCTCCATCGCATCTCTCCATTCGGGGGTTGCTTGCCTATACGAATTTTAAAGTGAAATCTACAAAAGGGACAAACTGAAACTTCGCTTAAACAAGTAGAACATAAAATAATGCCTGGCAACATTTCAGTGACTGAATATCAATACTTTCAAAACACACAGAGCAGCAGTCCCGTGAGTTTACTGAGGAGACCAGAGCTGCAATGCGGAAGGAAAAAAAAGTTATATCTTGGAAAAAAATGCCTTGAAAATATCGATCAGTGTCCTTATTATTTTTACTGAGCATCTAAATTTGACCTTTATAACCACATGTTGTCACTTTATTAACGTTTAAATTACCTTGCTTAACACCTGGGATTGCTTTATAAGCACTTGTATAATCTGGAGAACCACCGGCTTTCCCTGGATATACACCTGATGTTGTTGGATAACCAACTGATGTTCCAGGATATCCACCTGATGCTGCTGTATAGCCCCCTGATTTAAGTGGATATCCACCTTTTGGATATCTACATGATCTTGCTGGATACCCCCCTGATGTTGCTGTATAACCAGATGATGTTCCTGGATAACCACCTGTTAATAATATTATAAAACAGTTGTAAACAAAGCTGCACCAAATGAGCGAAGTCCCAGTGAGATAAAGATGAATGAGAGTATTTTGAAGTTGAAACAGAGTCAACGTTTTTATGTTCTAGAAACAGACGGGAATATTTCAGGTGATATACCACTGTTTGATCCAATGTTAATTTTTGGAAGTGCTATTGATAGGTCCATAAATTTATGTGTACACTGATAATGCTTTAGAAGTTTTTTTTCCCCAAATACAAACCCGAGCAAAGCTGAGTATATTGACAAGTTTAATTTAGTGAACTATTGGTTGCTTGTAAAAAAATGTTTATTAAACAATCTTGTATGGAAATCATTCAATTAAAAACAAGGCCTAATTATGTCAAATACGTAGACACATTTTCCTTTCCTTCCAAATTTATGAGGCAATATTAAAAAGTTAGGATAGGTCACAGGTAACATATTTATATAATGAGTTATTCGGATTAAAGAAAATTTCTTCAATACTTATTGAATTCAATTATTAATTGTGTTAGTGTTTGTTTAGATATGTCTGATGAGCAATCAAAGATTCAAAATGATTGTGTTTCATGTTTAATGACAAAATTAACATTATCAACGACTGATGCAGAATTCATCTGGTACCATCGACGGTCAAGAGTATTCAGATGAGCTAGTCAGAATCATAAATATTATTGAAAATATAATCATTAGCTGACGAAAATTATTTATATAGTAGCAAAGAAAATATTGGGTTGAAAAAAAATAAAAAAAGGTTCTGGCAATATAGTTCAGGATGTTTCTAATGAATCTTAATTTTCCTGACCAACACAAGATGATCTCTAAGGAGACCTAGCGTACATACATGATCGAATTGGTGGCATTAGCTTGTGACTCATTGTTATTTTTGTCTAAAGCAAGGCCTGCAAGGTCGAAATGAGAATTTCAACCAGGCTACGATAAATAAAACGGACTCTTGAACAAAAACGTCGCCTTTTTTTGGGGCGGGGGGAGGGGGGGGGGGATCATGCCCAAGATTTAAGAAATATACTAAAAACAAACCTAGGTATTACCATAAAGTAAGGCCTGCAAGGTCGAAATGAGAATTTCAACCAGGCTACGATAAATAAAACGGACTCTTGAACAAAAACGTCGCCTTTTTTTGGGGCGGGGGGAGGGGGGGGGGATCATGCCCAAGATTTAAGAAATATACTAAAAACAAACCTAGGTATTACCATAAAGTAGATTAGCATATTTAATATTCTAGACACTATCTAGTATTCATGCAGCAGAAATATGGTCAGATAAATAGGGAAAAATATCGTGATGGGATCTGATACCTCTTCGAAGTACCTGCCTAAAATTCTACATAGCAGCTTTCCCTGCCAGTTCAACTAGAGTTTACTTTTGTTAAGGGAAATTTAGAAGACTGAAATGTAACTTCACTGAAGTAAAAAATAAAATGCAGTGGAGCATGGTGGAGGGATAGCGCTTGTAATGAACTTTTAAATGTATTTATTTTTTTCCCATAAAAACGTATATGGTAGTCAAACATGATAATTATTTTTGTTATCTCTCATCTTTGGTGTGCAATAAAATTAAAGTCAACTGACCTCTTACTGCTTTCCCCGGCAAAATCTTTTTTGCGTTCCTTGAGTCCAATATTTTGATGACATGTGGAATGCAATCAGCACTAGCCGCAATTAAAATAGATTTTAATTGCTGAATTATTCCTAGAAATTCCTGAAGCAAAATCGAATATCATTTGTGCTATTCTTAAAACACTATTATAGTGCTGTAGTAATTTTTTTTGTTTCTGAAAAAGGTTTTTAAAAATAAACGTTATTAGTGTTCCTAATAAATTAAAAAAATAAAGAACAACCTTTACTCAATTTTACGACCACTTCTGATATAACAGACATGATTAATGCACTATCTAATTCCTTCCTGGCGCAGTCAGCATCAGGATTTGAAATGCAATTATGTGACTACTTATCGTCTTTATAATAATTCCATAAGCAGTTAGCAATGGCAGAAGGAGGGTGTTTTAGTCAATTCCAATCATTTAATCTTATGATGGTTTTGTGCAATCTTTAATTTCACTAGAAAGATGTGATTCAAAATAAATAAAATAATTAATAAAATTCACTTACTGGCATAAAAGATTGCACTTGTAAAGACCACTGTGTTTGACTTGTGGATTTTTTTGGCATTATCAAAGTTTCTAAATGCTTTGGTAACATCATCAGGGCTGTCAGGGTGTGGATGCAATTGACATATCAAGGTTGACCGACTTCCATCAGGTTTTGAAAGTGATAGATATTGAAACTCTCCTTTTTGCAGTGGTAAATCATAAATACGTTTAGCTGAATCTTTAACATTGAATATTTTTAGCCCACTTAATTCATCAAATAATTTTCCGACAACCACAATAGTTGATCTATAAACAGTGGCTGGTTTTGTAACGGTACTAATCTGTATTCAATTGACTTGATAGGCTATTGTATTTGATACAGCTGCTTGAGTAACCTTTACAGTGCTTTCGTCAAGTAATTTCATCCCTTGGTATGATTGACGTTGATCTTTGTCTTTAGTAGCAGAACTACCAGATTGGTCATTCCTTTTTGTGGAGATGTGCCGCTGTGCAAATTTAAAATCTTCATTAACAATCTTCTTCTTCTTCTATATCTTAAGGGCCCACGATCAATTTATTGATCATTTTGGCTCCTATGCATGTAGATGGGATTTGCAATGCTTCTGTTACTGGTGGTGATGAGGAAATTATGCACTAGGGGATTGAAGGCTTGAGGCAATAGACACAAATGTGTCTAGTGTTGTCGCCTCAACTGTTCCTTTTGAAAGATGGTTCCAGTCCCTGATTGTCTTGGGCAGGAATGAGCAGCTCCTATACTGGCTTCTTGCTGGTATGAGCCTGAATTGCCTGTCATGGCCTCGTCGCTGTCTATGGGGGAGAGGGACGAGTTTCTGTTCAATACTGGAACAGTGGACCAGCCCATTATTTATCTTGTACATCATGGAGAGCCTGGATTGTCGTCGTCGTTTCTCCAATGGTGACCAGCCTAGTGTTTCTAGCATGCTGCCAACACTAGAGGTATTCCTGTAGCGGTTTAGGACAAAGCGTGCTGCTCGTCGCTGGACCGCCTCCAACCTGTCAATGCTCTTCTGGGTAAATGGGTCCCAGACTGAAGATGCATAATCTAAAATCGGACGGATAAAGGCTTTATATGCTCTTTCTTTCACACAGGAGTTGCCAATCTTTAGATTTCGCCTTAAGAACCCCAAGGCTTGGTTTGCTTGGTTACATACATTGTTAATATGCTCGTCCCAGCGGACCTCTCTTTGAATGGTAACACCCAGGTACTTTACGGAGGAAACTTGCTCAAGAATATGGCCGTGCAGTTTGTATTGGTAGTGTAGAGGAGTACAACTTCTAGAGATTGATAGTGTCTGGCACTTGGCAGGGTGAAATTCCATGTCCCAGCTCATCTCCCACTCAGCTAACAGATTGAGATCCTGTTGTAGCTGGTCCTGGTCAGATCTGTTGGCGATCGTCCTATACACTGCTGTGTCATCTGCAAACAGTCTTGCCTGTGATGTCAGTTTCTCCGGTAGGTCATTAATGTATGCTAGGAACAAACAGGGGCCCAGGACTGATCCCTGGGGGACCCCTGACTTCACATTGACAAAGGAGGAGCTTGTACCGCCCACCACTACTGCTTGGCGTCGGTGGCTGAGGAAGCTAGAGATCCATGTTTTAGTGGTGCCTTGAATCCCATATATCTGGAGTTTGTGTAGAAGCAAACTATGATTCACCCGGTCAAATGCTTTTGCGAAGTCCATTACTAGCACGTCAGTCTGCTTGTGGTTCTCCAGATTGGTCATCAAGTCTTCTACAAATTCGAGAAGCTGGGTCTCACATGACCTATTGACTCGGAAGCCATGTTGACAGTCATTGAGTATATTTTTGCTTTCAAGATGCTTCATGACAGAGCTTACGATTATGTGCTCCAACAATTTGCAGACGACGCATCAACTGGTTCATGCCATTTGTTTATGAACGTCTCTTGTATGATATTCACCATAATGTCATCAACATCAACAAAGCGTATGTCCTTGACAGGGGCAACATTCAAATTATCAGCAAAGGCATCAAAACTTTTGACGGCCTCCATGTAGCATTGAGCACATAATTCTTTGGGTACTTAAAAATATCTGTTAAGAATATAACAAGATAGTGAAACTAAAAGAAAACAGTCTGGAATTTTATTTCTGAAATTTCTCAATTTAAAAAAAAAAATATTTAAAAATTGAAACTTCATTTATAATATAGGAAATGTAGTATTGATCAACTTTTAAGAGTTTGAATGCCATTAGCCCATTTTGTTGCTATTAGACAAAAATAAGTAATTCAGTGAAATAAATATGACTGTGAATGTTTTCTACGATTCAGAAATATACAAAAGAATAAATGATTAGATCTGATTAAATTCATTTTATTACCTTCAAAGACACAAGAACATTTTGAATTATCTATTCAATTTCTTTTTTCTAAATTTACGCAATGACCTTTCTATTTTAAAAGCACTTTAAATTTTAAAATATCTATTTTTTATCAAGATATAAATGCTCACCAGCACTGATGGAAGGCAAGGCTATTGATGCTTGCTGTTTTCTTGATGCTTCCACCAGACATCTGACAACAGTCCTACGCAAATCTGTTAAACATTGATGTTTATCTGCATAAGCCTTCCACTTTGGTCCTACAGCATGCATCACAAATTTGGCTCCTAAAAGTCCACCATTGGATACAAATACATCAGTGACATCAAGAGGTCCATATGTAGTAATGTGAGAATTACATTCATTTACCAATGACCGACCAGCAGCTGAAGCTATTGCCTTTGCGATGCCATCATCATGTTTCAGATGTCGATTAGTTCCATTCACAATAATATCTGTATCAAGTTTTGTGATGTTTTCTTTTCTCGCATAAACTTTTAAATTAGTTTTAGAACCTGTATAAAACTGAGCTCTTGTTTGTTTTAAAACATGTAAAAGTTCCAGTTCACTTGTGTTAGACGTTTCTTTATTTCTGCGATGGCTGAGGGCGGTCTTTACAGAGATTCTCTCTACATTCTCTCTGCTTTCTATTGGAGTGGGACTTTCTACAGGGGTGCTGCTTTCTACAGGGTTACTTTCTACAGAGGAGCTGTCTACAGAGATGCTGTCTATAAAGATGCTTTCTACAGGGGTGCTGTCTACAGAGATGCCGTCTATAAAGATGCTTTCTACAGGGATGCTGTCTACAGAGATGCTGTCTATAAAGATGCTTTCTTCAGAGATGCTGTCCACAGAGATACTTTCTACGGGGGAGCTAACGTTTCCATCGTAACTATTAATACGTTTGTCATTCAGTGTGTAGCTTTTAGTTTGTGTTATATTGGAATCTCTCTCCTGTGAACTTTGACCACATGGGGCTTTTCTACCAAAACTTTTTGCTGTGCCATCAGTCATCTCCTGATCAATTTCATCCGGGATCCCTAGTTGGGCAAGCAAATCTATTTTCGCTGAGGAAACTTCTCTCTTCAGACCATATAGCAATAATGTACTACGGGAACTAATAAAATGAACATTTAGGTAATTTTCAGACACTATGTTCATGGCTGAAAGTGACCATTCATAATTGCTGATTGGAATTTCTACGGCTGTGAATTCCTTTATCTGAGAGATTATAGAACGGTCTGATGTTTTATTCAATGTTATTTCAAATTCATCTCCTTTTTCTAATGAATATTTAGCCAAATTTAAACAAACCAAATATTTCTTTGCTGCTTGAAAGTGTTGTTTTTTCACCCTAAAAACTTCCACATCATAATCTGAGTCAATTGTTTTTTCAGTACTTTCCATCAAGTCAAAGTTTTCCATGTTAACCAGGACTGTGTTATGGTTACATAAGTCTGATGATAGTGTTTTGATAAGAAATTCAACGTTGTCTTCTTAGCTCTGTATTTTACAATAACTTCTGATGACTCACTCAAATCTTTACTATTGACGGTCTCTTTCTTTTCTGTGTCTTTTTTTAAAAGTGTTTTTCGTTAGGTTTAGTTTTTCTCCCGTGAACTGTAAATCAGTGCAATGCTCCAAACATGCCACCTAGTTGAGAATTGCCAAGTCCACCATGTCTTCTAGCTCTGTGCACTCGTTTCTCTGATATGCTTCCTCCTCTCTACATATCTCAAACCTTGTTTCCTAGCTCCTTTATGTGTATTGACAATTCTTTTCGTATTTCTGCTTAAACCTTTCTGATTTTCTAAGGCCTCAAATAGAAGTGTGTCATACTACCTAATTTCACTCACATCATCACGTAGGCCTTAAACACGCCATGATTGGTTCGAATTTTACAAATATTAATTTTTCCTGTAATATTTAAAGGATGAGGCGTTGCTTTATGGAATCCAAGATGTGTGATTGAAACTTAAAGTGTAGTCAAACCAGAAACCGCCTCAGCTTATCATTGCTGTCACTGTTTTTACTGGAACGGAAAGAACAATACACAAAAAAAAAGTGATACATTTTTTAAATGATATTTTTTAAAGTTTTTTTTTATATATAAATTTGTGCTCAGATGATTTAAATAAAATCATCATTCCTTAAAACAAATTTTTATTAAATCATGTCTAGAATGTAAAATGACAAATTTTTTTTTAAAACAAGAAATTATCTAGTCATAATTTCATGTGTTCACAATCTCACCAATTCAATCTGAATGGTGATTATGTCGTTCTGACTCAAAAACAAAAATACAATTACTTGATGTTTAATATTGTTTAAATTTAAAATTGTGCATTTTTGCCAGTGCCATCAAAAGGCATGGGGAAACACTGGACAGTTGCCAAGGGCCTGACGCTTCTGAGGCCTGGCGCTTCAGGGGTCTCCTCTAGGGGCCTTGTGTTTCTAAGGGGCCTTGTGTTTCTAAGGGGCCTTGTGTTTCTAAGGGGCCTCACGCATCTAGCGTTTCCGCTTTCAAATAAGTTCAATTTATTTCAATTTATTGTTATTAGTTATAGGAACATTTCTAGCCGTTAAAAAGTAATATATATATATAATTTTTTTTTGATAGGCCCTGCATGTAAATTGATTAGTAAGTTATCTGAAGAAAATTGGAATTATTTTAGTAATTTTAAAATTCCAATTTTTTAATATATTTTTTTTCTTTTTTGAACTTTATAATCCTTTGATTCCCCTTAGATCAGAGGTCAACAAACTACAGTCAATATTTAAGAATACAATTTTAATAGAGAAAACATGATTGTTGACGTCAATTAATCTACCCCCTACTCCCCCTTGTAAACAATATCACACATTTCTAAACCCCCCCTATCTCCCTCTCCCATTGTGTTGACATAATTAATGGACGCCCCGTAAATATTGAAAGTTCTAATTTTAAAATTAATCTTAACAATATTCTTGGATGTTTTGTTTACGGAGTCTAGAGTCAATTATTATTATTATTATATATATATATATATATATATATATATATATATATATATATATATATATATATATTTTCCGAGATAGAGAGAGACAGAGAGAGAGAGAGACAGAGAGAGAGAGAGAGAGAGAGAGATAGAGAGTTTTTAAAATATAATCTATGTAAGGCATTGTAAGGCAAGACGACCCTTTTGCTCATGACTAATCGATTAAGATTTCTGTGACCAAAGATTTAGCAGTGTTTTCACGCGACACATTCCTTCTCTTACAAATGAAACTGTGAGGATATCACATGCAAGTGACCGTGAATGGTTGCCCATGACCACGTTAAGCACCCGGCAAATTAAGATCATTTGTAATATGGACTCTACCGGGTTTTTAAACCTCAAATTAAAATATTCTTGTTTAAATTACCTCTAGGTTCATTCTAAAACACAAGTTATCAGATATTTTGATGTAGATAGTGGTCATATTTAAATGTTTCCCTATGTATCGTCATCTTCCGCCATCAAAGAGGGGGCGTTGTCGAAACGTACAGCTTGATTATTCGCCCCGCGCTCGTCATTTTGTCGAATTATCCGGCCCGCTGTGAAATTTTTGTTTGTGATCCCTGCCTTAGATCAGTGCTACTCAAAGTGGTGGTCCGCGGACCGGTGCCGATCCGTGGGCCTTCATCCGTCGGTCCGGAGAGCATGGATATTGATGTTTAAATATAAAGAAAATGTAATTAATAAATCTGGCAGCGGTCCCTTGTGCAGTTTCGAAACATGTCCACCGGTCACTGAAACTTTAAAAAAGTTTGGGAAACTCTACCTTAGATGAATCACACATTAATAAAGATACGATTCCTTTTTGTAAATGTCTCTTATCTTTGTTGCATAATAATGATGCTTATATATACAATTTGTTTTTTAATGACCAGTTATAATAGCCTTAAAAATTCTTTATAACTTTTTTACTAACCAATAACTATTGTTCTCTTTATTTTATTTAATCTGTCGCCACATCATGAACCACATTGAACACTACAACATCTTGAACAACCTAAACCACGGTTTCCGCTGTGGATTCTCAACAGAAACTCAATGAATCATCACCACCAATGACCCCCCTTTCCTTCTACGACAAAGGTAAACAGATCGACAGGGCAATTCTCGACCTCTCCATGGCCTTCGACACTGCTCCACACAGCCTTCTTCTACATAAGCTCTACCACTACGGCATTATCGGAAACCTTCACTCCTGGCTCTCAACATTCCTAACACAAAGGATCATGCAAGTAGTGGTGGGTGGCGTCCGATCAAGCAAAGCCAATGTAGACTCAGGAGTTCCTCATGGTACAGTGCTGGGCCCCTTTCTCTTCCTCTGTCATATAAACGACCTCCCTGATACTGTAAAATCTCAAGTGAGGCTGTTTGCAGATGACTGTCTTGTCTACAGAGAGATAAATGGCTACGATGACCATAACCACCTCTTAGCAGATTCGAATTGCCTTATGAAATGGGCGGACTCATGGGGCATAAAATTTAACGAAACCAAATGCTACACAATGAGCATCTCAAGTAAAAAAACAATCAACCTACATGTACTCTCTAAACAAGCCCATCCTCCAACAAGTATCAAATAATCCATACCTTGGAATTCTTTTCTCTAATAATCTAAAATGGTCACCATATACAAACAAATTTTTAAAAAAAGCCAACTGCACACTAGGTTTCATTCGAAGGAATCCTGCAAACGAACTGCCTATCTCGCACTCGTCCGTCTGCTACTAGAATATGGTGCGATAATCTGGGACCCAGACCTAAAGAAAGGCGTGGACAAAATGGAGCGAATACAACGCAACGCATTGCGCTTCATCGCACTTGACTACAAATCCACCACTCCTGACTTCGTCACTGACCTCTTAAAAAGAGTAGACATCCCCTCCCTCAAAGACAGAGGAGAAAAGCTCCGTCTAACATTTCTCTATAAAGTGGTCACGGGGCTAGTGCCGGCCATTCCAGCAAACACGTATCTCACCCCACAGAAGCCAGGTCGGTTAATCAGAGCCAAACGCCCAATAAACACTGACTTCCCCTCTGATAGCTCCATGAGATGTTACATCCGGAACAATGATAAATGAGTCAATGTGCCTCAGTGTAACACAGTTCAAAATCTTTTTCTTCTATATCTTAAGGGCCCACGATCAATTTATTGATCATTTTGGCTCCTATGCATATAGATGGGATTTGCAATGTTTCTGTTACTGGTGGTGATGAGGAAATTATGCACTAGGGGTTTGAAGGCTTGAGGCAATAGACACAAATGTGTCTAGTGTTGTCGCCTCAACTGTTCCTTTTGAAAGATGGTTCCTTGAGCAGCTCCTATACTGGCTTCTTGCTGGTATGAGCCTGAATTGCCTGTCATGGCCTCGTCGCTGTCTATGGGGGAGAGGGACGAGTTTCTGTTTAATACTGGAACAGTGGACCAGCCCATTATTTATCTTATTTATATTATTTATATAAACAATCATTCTGCACAAATTAAAAATGCAGGGTTGCATTTTGGCGCATACTTGAATTCAAGGTTTCTTTCAGACAATTTGAAGTGTAATTTCAAACTTTCGTGTCAGAAGTGCCTAAAGTAGCCATAATAAAGATCAAAGACATAATTAACGCTGCATCAGCGGGCCATGAACTAAATTCCTTCTAGATGTGGAGCCCTTGAGGGTATGCATTTTCCCTAGCTTAATATCTTTATTTTTTAAATCTTAAATATTAAATCTTTATACTAGTCCCCAAAATTTTTTTGATAAATTCAAAATACAAGATTGCATTTTAGGAAATACTTTAATTTCTGTTTTGTGACATTCTTACGCTTGGAGAGCAATGGAAGAGTTCCTAATTTTTTAAAAAATCTAGGTGTCTCTTCAATTTAAAAAATCGTGTGAGCCCAGCAACCCTTTCGGCTGCTGCGGGCCCTTAAGTATATTAAGGGCTTAAAGATGTGAGGTGGTTATTTTCTTACTGATCTTCTTTCAATGCAAGATGAGCAGAACAAAACCAAAAAGAGGCAAAATGGGCCCCGAAAAGTCGAGCGACAGCTTTTGCTTGAACAGTTTGTGTTATGGAATTTTTTGTATATTACTAAAAAGTAATGTAGCTTAAATTTTTATTGAAACCTTTTTGGGACTTAACTTTATAGTTATAAATTAATTTTCAGAAGGAAAAAAAAGAAGACGTCCGTTACAAAAAAGCACTGCTAACAACTTACGTGTAATAACAACCTTTGCTCAATATTTCCAAGTTTTACCAGAGTCCAAAACAACAACTGTTTAATAGAAAGGTCTATACATTTTTATAAGTTATCAAAACTTGTCATTTTTATAAATCATATATGAACGCAACTATTACTTAATAGAAGAGAGCGAGGGGGGGCAGGGTAAACAGATGTCCCCGGGCGCCAGCTAGTTAGGGGCGCCAAAATGTGCTTTGATATTATTTTTATTGATGAAAATAATGGGCTAGAGAGTTGAAAAAAAAGAAAAAGGGGGCGAAAAAAGAAAAAGGGGGCGCTTTAAAATGGATATTGTCCTCGGGTGCCAAACACTCTCGCTACGCCTCTGTATTCAGTTGAATTAAATTTTTATTTGGAATTTCAAACTACTATAATTCTTTAAGATAAATTACAAATTGCCACTTAGATATACTTTGAAACATTTTTTCCTACAGCCACATAATGTATTTTAAATTGACAAATTATGAATGCCTATTTATTTCTAAAACGACACCAATAAAAAGTGGAATCGGAATGACAATCGAAATTCTAGTTCACAAAAATATGTTTTAAAGTTTTCTGATAGCATCTCATCTAGAAAAAAAATATTAATTTAAAAAAAAATCCTTGCACACCGATGGTGCATTTTTTTAAATATTTTTTTTTTATGATATGAAACATTCAAAAGAAGTTGGAATTTTAATAAATGTAGGCTAATAATTTTTTCAAACCCCTGTTATTCAGGAAAATTTGTTTAAAAAGTAGCACATTTAAAGAAAACACAAACACTTTCAATATAATAATTGATGAAATGTGCACTATTTGTATGCGCTTGCTAAATTCTTAATTAATTACAAAATATATCTTTTTTTTTCAAGTCTCCATTTTATATACCTCAACATTCTTGGAATCGAGTAAATTTATACTTATGCTAACAATTTTTTAAAGCCTATTGACAAATGACATCATACAATTTATAATTAACTTAACACTTAGGCCTACCCCTATTATAAATTTAATGCTTTTACAATGAAATATAAGAACAAGGTATGTTAAACTTGAATTATACCACAGGAAAATAAGATTTGGACTAAAACTTAGATCATATTTTAGGGTTTTACATTTCATCATCTTATATCTGCCGTACAGAATTGTGTAAACTTCTATCCAGAGTCATTTTTTTTATATTTGATTGGGTAGCATAGGGGGGGGGTGGTAAGTAAGGTGGGTATATAAGGGGGTGTGGTCGGAAAAGTCATGATAAATAGGTGGTTATAATTAATTGATTATTATATATTATATGGCTAACTTACTATCACGTATAACAAGTTACAACTGTAGCCCACTCTATACTATACTATTACTATACCTAGTTGGTTTTTTTTTAATTTCACCACTCAGAAAATGCTTACATTTAAATTCCTTTTATGTTTCCAGACAATGTTATTATTCGTTTATGGCACTTTACGATCATGAAGAAGATCTATTGAATTCATTAAAAGTTTTCTTTCATTTTTAAAGCATTTTGGGAAAATCCAATACTATAAATATAAATTTGTTAAAATTATCTTCAGCACATGACAATAAACTCTTGCTATCAAGGCATCTACGTGCGTGGGTTATATGGGCGTATGCACTTGTCTCTTCCGGTCAGGGTTTCTCATTTCACTGTCTTTTGGCACCAAATCTTTTAATTTAATCTCCCTGTGTAAATTAGATAATAATAATAATAAGAGGTCTTATATAGCACGGTACCCCAGCCTAGGGCTGGGCTCACCGCGCTGTACATAAATTTTTTTTTCAAAAGAGACATAATCATGACATTAAAATAAAATGGCCCCTATGTATATAACTATAATAAGTTACGAACTAAGCTTTATCTCCCGGGATCCGCACGATTTTTAATGAACATAAGACTTCCCGGGAAATGTTCCAGTCCTGGAAATCCCGGATACACACTTTTAGAATGCAACTTATTTTTTCCAATGAGTGATACATTGTCACAAATTGTTGCTATTAGCCAAAAGCTGTAAAGTCTCGTTATCGGCGCTGATTTACTAAGCTCAGTCGCTCCAGTACAGAGGTTCTCAAGCTTTTTCAAGTCACGACCACATTTATATACAAGATAAATGCACTTAACAAGATATATTGGAAAAAAATGTCTTTTAACTAGGGTAAATTCGGAATTCTTGGAAAGGAACAAACTTTTTAAAACTTAATTGTCCTGCATCATGTAATTGCTCACATATTTTATATCACAACTGACATTATAACTCACACTTTAAGAAACACATAAAAAAATACAGCTAACTATTTAATCGCACTGCTTCTCTTAGTCTATTGTTTCATCCGGCGACCCCACATAAATAATTTTCGCAATCCCGTTAGAGATCACCTCCCATGGGCTGAAAACCAGAGCTATAGTAACCATCCAAAGATGTTCAAGTTTTAAACTACCATTATAATTTATATTAGGTATCGTTTGTGTTTTATTTTACAAAATCATCATAATAGTGAGACATGTAAATAGTATATCAATATAGATACATAATGTTTTAATATTCCTAATTGTTTTGTAGTTTGTTTGTTGTTGTTTTTTGTTTTTTTCTTTTGAAACAGATCCATTTGTTTCAAATTGTTATCAACATAAGCTTGTAAATATTTAGTGAACAATTCGAAACTACAATAATTAGTGACCTGTAAAGACTGCAAAACTCACAAAGTATTGAGATCTACTATCTAGGCCGTCGTGTCGACAGTTGCTTCACAAGCATATTATTAGCTGGTTATCTATTGCTGAAGATAAGCTGTGGGGAAATGAAGCATCTAGTAGCAAGTGACCTCTGAACTAATCTTAACAGTGTTTCGTATTCATTAAGAGACAATCCAACATTTTAAAACTTTAAGAATCAACTCTTCTATCATTCAATTCATTTACTAACATAGTTCAATTAAATTAATTTGATCCTGGGACACGAAAAATGTTATACCCGTTTTTTCCGAGAAAAGCTAAATTGGTTGGAGGGGGGATTTAATTTTTTTTTTTTTTTTTTTTTTTTTTTTTTTTTTTTTTTTTTTTTTTTTTTTTTTTTTTATATTTTTTTTTTTTTTTTTTTTTTTTTTTTTTGTAATACGTAATTGACATAGGTCCCTTAAACTTATTGTTTTCAAAATACTATAATTATTTACTAAGGGGGGTGTCCATAAAGGACGTCCGCACAAAATACACATTTTCCCACTCCCTCACCCTTGTCCGCTCTTGTCCGTCTACGTTTAGCTTACCCGTCCCCAGCTGGGGTTTTAGACGTCCGTTGGGACATACACAAATATTACAGTGAAAAATTCCAGGAAATAATACCGATTATAAAGTGAAAAGGTTCGCTTGAGTTAAGCTTCTAAATCAGTATGATTTGTGTCCATCAATTGATTAATGATTACGTACGCAATGAGGGTGAGGGGGGGTGTTGATTTTGAAAATTATGCCTTCTGTTGCGTAGAGTGGGGTGTGGTCAACAGAAAGTATTTAATTTAACATTATCATGTGTTATGTAGACGACATGTTTACGTCATATTTCCGCTGCTGTGAACACAAGTTCTGCAGCGCTATTAGGGTGCGTTCAAGGTTGCCATTGCCAGGGTGGGGATGGAAGATAAGCATCCACTCCTCTAGAAATGCCCTAAAAGGCTTGCGTCTCCTAATGCCTCTGTCAACCGAAATCCAGCTCCTGGCCTTCACGTGTGGCTTCACAAAAGCCCGGTGGTCCATGTTTCTACTAACAGGAGAAGGGATTAAGGCGGTCAACTGGCGCCTCAAAACTAATAGCTTCGGGTAGATGAGACTCGTAGTCCATTGGCTGGTAGCTCATATAGGAGAGGAAAACTCTGACTCCAAACCTCCGCTGCTTTGCGGGAAAGGCTAAGGGACTAAAACCCTACTTAAAATCAGGAAATCGAGCTCCTAGTGTGGTCTGTTTTTTTCAAACCAATTGCATTCCGGTAGCTCCTGCGACACCAATGGTGCCAAGCCGTGTCAACACAAGTCGATCCCTTGGGTCCACCAGTGGCGTGGAGAGGGGGGATCTGCTGTCTGGGCAGCAGCTGATTCTCCATACTACTTCGCCCAGGCTTTATCTTCACCGGAGAGGATACTCCAGCGAAATGTGTGAACAAAACACGGGAAGCAGCAGTTTACCGGTTTTAAGCCATAGCTCAATTGGCGTAGAGCTAGGCGCCAGGGGTTGCTTCTGACGGTGGGAGAGATCGCCATGTCTCACTGGAATGCTACCGCCCGCCTCAAGCTGGGCAGCCCCCAGGCAATAAGGTGCTATCCCGCCATGGCCTGCCTGCTCCACTGAGTGCTTGGAGCTCAGAGGAACATCTCAACAAGTAGGCCCCAAAAACATGCACCTAGAAATAAGAAACAAAAGAAAAGAAGAAGCTGGAATGTAAGGACTATGTGTCCGGGCATTACTGCCGACCTGCAGCTCATAAACAATGCAAGGAAGACAGCCATTATTGATAGAGAGCTTAGCAGGCTAAACATTGATATTGCCTGTCTCCGGGAAACTAGGCTCCCCGAATGTGGTACCATAAAAGAACACAACTACCTTTTCTTCTGGCAGGGTGGACCAATGGATGCACCAAGACATCATGGGATTGGTTTTGCTATAAAAACACACTCTGCTCCTCCATAGAACCACCGACAAAGGGTCTATCAACATCTTCAGGTTTAGTCAACATCCTCAGTGCTTATGCCCTAACCCTTTCCTCCAGCTCAGAAGCCAAAGACCAGTTCTATGAAGACCTTAATCAAACTTCAATGCAAGAGTGGGAAGCGATCACATGGCTTGGCCAACATGCCTTGGTCTTTTTGGAAGAGGGAGGTCAAATGAAAGTGGGCAGAGACTATTGGAACTGTGGTGCCTACATGGACTATGGGTAAATAACACCTACTTCAACTGTAAGGCTATCCACCAAGTGTCATGGAGGCATCCCCGCTCTAAACACTGGCACCAGTCATAATCACAAGACGCACACACCTGGCCAGTGTCCTCCTCATACACAGCTACAAGAGCGCAGACTGTGACACAGATCATTCCTTAGTGTCTAGCAAGATAAGGCTACAGCCAAAGAAACTGTATCACACCAAAAACAAGAGCTAACCACGCATAAGCATATGTTCAATCAAAAACCCAGAGAGAACAGAAGAATACACCCATAGCCTACAAGAAGCCCTTTACAAATGCCACCAATAGACACTATTGAGTCCAAATGGTATCATTTGCTTGACACTATCTATAACTCAGCAAGCACGGCATTTGGAAAGAGAGAACGCAAAAGTGCAGATTGGTTCGAGGCTCATTGGCAGGAAATGAAACATGTCACCGATGCAAAAAAAAAGGCCATTTTATCTTATAAAGACAGGCCTTGCCCAGCAACACTACAATCCCTTGAAAGCGCCAAGAAAAATGCCCAGCAGGCAGCTCGCCACTACGCTAACACATACTGGCTCAATCTAAGCTCCAGCTTACAATCAGCTGCTGATAGAGGAGATGCACAGGCAATTTACGAGAATATAAAACAAGCAACAGGCCCTCTGATCTCCAAGACTGCGCCCTTAATGTCCAGATCAGGGGAACTTATTACTGATCGAGATAAACAACTCAAACGGTGGATAGAGCACTACTTGAAAATATACGCAAAAATAAACCTTGTCTCACACGCTGCCCTGGACGATATCCCAGACTTACTGGTCATGGAGGAGCTTGATACCCTACCCTCCACTGAAGAGCTACGTAGAGCCATCGACTGTTTCGCCTGTGGGAAAGCCCCTAGCAATGATGGAATCCCACCAGAAGCTCTCAATTGTGGAAAAGAAGTACTATTATGGCCCTTTCACACTCTCCTTACTCTGTGCTGGGAACAGGGACAGCTAAAAAATAAAGGTGACTAGAGTGACTGCAAAAACTATCGTGGAATCTCCCTTCTCAGCATAGTTGGAAAGGCCTTCGCCCGAGTTGCTTTAACACGCCTGCAGACCCCCTACGGTAATTGCACATGGCACTTGAACCTTGTCCTTGTTTCATACCTGCAATAGAAATCTACAGGTGAAGAGAGGCCAACTTTTGACTTCTCTTGCACTAGCTAATGTGTGCTAATGTAATAACCAGTCAATTTTTAAGATTAAAATTTGAATAGAAAAAACAAGATTGTTGGCGTCAACTAATCTAAACCCCCCTCTCTCCCCCTGTCAAACATTTCCAAACTGTCTCCTCCCCCCCTATTTTGTTGACGTAATTAATGGATGCCCCCCCCCCTATAGCGTGTGCTATTTTTTGCAATACGAGACAGAGATTTGTGTACTGTTTGTGTCTAGATTCCTTTTTCATCATTGTACATATTTACAACATTATTTCTTCTTTGACATTGTACCCGTACAAGCCAATCTTTATACTATAAGTCAATAGCTTTAAATTTAATTTCCTTTTGATTTTGATATTTATAATTTACTTAATAAAATGTATTAATTTTAGTTAGCCCTCGTTTGAGTATCGCATTCTTTGTTATTGATATTGTATTTATCATTTTGAATTCATCTGGTATCGTCTTTTTGTTAAGTACTGTTTTAGAATGAGCAACATATTTAATTCAGTAAGCGATTAATTTCTCCATACTGATAACAGTACGTAACACATGAAACTCTGCCACTTTCAACTAATTTTATTAAAGCAACTTTCACCTAAAAATATGTGACATCCGTGTTATTTATTTTAAGCTTAAAGACATTTTTACAAAATCACAGCAGCGTTTTCTTTTGATCGTATAACAGTTGCTTTGTGTGACGTCATTGGTGACGCAATCAATTCTTTGGACTGAACCAAGTAGCTGCTCTGGAGATGGGGTAGAGGGGGCGACCTAAGACACAATTTTAACATGCTTACAGCAGTGGCGACCAAGTTTATTAGTTTATTCGAGTTTTATTTTACTCCGCGCACCAAATGATCCCCTAAAATGTTTGAATGTTCCCCTCCAACCCCCACAAAAAAAAACAAAAAAACAAACAAAAAACGAACTAGTTGTCAGGTTAGTGGGCGTTTTAATAATATCTGACATAAAATTGAATTTCAATTTAGCTGCCTTTTAGGCCGTACAATACACGCAAAAAATATATAGGATAAAACTAGCAAAAATAAGTGAAATTTATTTTTTGCAGTAAACGAAAATCATAAACTTTTTTAAAAAAACAAGTTTTAACACTACACCGCACTTCCCCATAACTTCATAAGCAGGGTTGTTAACAATACTAAAAAAAATTATTGGCAATACCAATACCAATACTGCCTGTAAAATCTATTGGCAATACCAATACCAATACAATTTTAAAACCAGTATTGCAATAAAAATACCAATATTTATTTATTATTGCCTTACCAATACCAATATTTGGGTCATTCGACGAATAAAACGCAAATACGTAATTCATCGCTCTATATCACTTACATCGATAAACGATAACACCATTTTTGGCTAATTTAGACAATGCATTTTTAACCAAATTTTGTTCAATAGTTAACACTTGCTTCATCAGTTTTCCTCAAAGCATTCAAAAGTCTTTGACAACATATTAAATAAGTCGGCATACCTTAACGTCATTAAGCAACAAGATTTTTAATATGTATACTGTACACATATTGTGAATGAAAGAATGGATGGATGGATGGATGAATGAAGCAAATGACTGTCATAGAAAAGCAAATGATACATAAACGGTTAAACATCATACTATAGTAAAAACAGTCAGACCGAGTCAGTGGATTGCATCACATCTGGAAAACTAACGATGAACGATGAATTTTAGTAGAGTTCACAGGGTAACGCCAC